>VWYK01054377.1:0-13622 GCA_013399775.1 Semnornis frantzii
CTAAGAACCAGTTATGGACTTTTTGCCTGCCTTGACCCAAGGCCTTCCTAAGAGCCAGAGATACTTCTTAAACTTCTCCCACTCACATGATTCTCACCTCAGGCTTACTTAACATTTATGTGCCAACCCTTTGGTAAGACTAAGGGACCCCAGGGTTGGTAACTAGATATGAAACTTGGAGACTGTTGCAGAGCATAGCTCATAGCCAAAACAAAAGCTTGGGCCTGTCCATTGAAAGACTTCCATTAAGACCTAAGGCAGTGCTGTGGAAATGCACTAAATAAAATCTTGATGGTGCTTAAGCAACAATGCAAATAAATGACCTGCACTGCTTTGAAAAATTAATATATTTTATGCCTTTAGATTACAACACAGAAATATATCTTTTTCTATCAGTGAAAACCATCCTGCTGTTTATTTTACTTGGCAGACTTGCTGCCAGAAAGGAAATGAGAATATTATATCTAATGAGTCTTCTCATAATGGCAATTTTCTAAAAGAGTAATCTATTCTAGTTTTGTGTCAATAGTCCCTCATCCACAAGCCACAGAATAACCCCCCCCCCAGGCCTATTTCAGGACACAGCCTTACTTCTCTATAGCCATTGTGGTCATGTCTCAAGAAAGCAGTAATTTCTGTTTTAGAAATGATATAAATTCCTCTCATGTGTGTATAAACACATGTGTGCAAACACACAGACTGTGCCTCTGGTCTCCTCTAAGCCCATCTAATCCATATCTGTCTTCCTCACTGTAACAGGAGGAGTAATTAATTACTGTGAGATGATATTTTTAAAATGTTAATATATAGTTTATTAATATTAAATATTCAGAACTCGCATCACCCCAATCACCATTTAATAATAATAACAGGCTCTTTGCAACATTATGGAAACTATATACAGGTTATAATAGGATCTAGAAGTAACTATTAAATATATACATTAATTGAACTCTATTTAAACTGGCAGAGAAGGCTTTGCAGTCAGTATACTGCTTGCGGCCAGTACGCTGCTTGCTCACTAGATGGATGCAAGGAGCAACTTTCTGCTTAGGGCAGAAGGCAATTAATAATTACAAGAGGTTTTTGGTATTTACTCACAAAAAATATCTGACAGTACCCAAGGCTCGTAGTGGGGTTGCTGTCGGTAGCCGTCAGAGGCTTTAGAGTTTCCCCAGGCTTCTGGGGAAAGGAGGCAGACGATCTCCGACCTGCTCCTGGCTCTCTGGACAATTTGTGTTCTCTCCAGGGCTTCTGTCTGGGCAGAAGGTTTCCAGGTGCAGGTAGATGTCTTGCGGNGACTTAGTGGCTCCAGGTTCTTTGTCCCTTTTCCCGTAGTTGCTCTCCCCAAAACAGAAGGAGGGAGAGCAGAAAAACATGCCAGGGCAAGCCAGGAGAGGTACAAGCCCAATCTGGCCTGCTTAGGCCTACCATGACACTCACTTATCTGTGGGCTCTTTGCCACATTTGGGCCACCCAACATTTAAAATACAGCCTTGAAGGGGTGGCATCCTGACTAATTTCTTTTAAGTCATTTGACCCATGTCTGCCAAAGCCATTTGAGGGAATTAAGGCAGCATCCTGAGAAGTGTCTCTGGCCTCTGTGGCAGTCATGAAGCCATGATGTTCCTCACCATACCCACAAGTGGGACAAAGAGTCTGCTTGCCTCCTTATGGATCTTGGTAGAGGCCAGGTGAAAAAAGCCCTGATTAAACAGCTCTCTGGTTTTCAGGCCATAAAGAAACAAAGATTCATCTCCTTTTAAGCCTGTTTCCAGGTATGACTGAGATATGTCAAAAGTCTTTGATCTTTGCACTATATGGCAGGTCAGATGAACAAGCCAGAACAAAGTCTACAAACTAATCCCCCTACTTTGAGTTTGTTTGTTAAGATCTTTGGAAAACCATCTTTGTGCTTGGCCTTTGCACAAAAGCTTGTGATGAACCGAACATTTAATTGGTTCAGGTGGTCTAAGCTTGATCACTTTTGACCACTTTTCTCCATTTCTAGTGTATGCTTGTTAAAGAATTAAGAAATGCTTGGAGGATACTCAAAAACTTGGAGGTCCTGCGTGACCTCATATGGAGAATGCTGTTTGAAGTAAGGCAACACTTGTAGTGATATAGGTGTGGGGCTGAATAGGACAGGATTTTAACAGACCAGTGAAAATGAAAGTTCAGCCATGGAATTCATCCTGAGCATACATTACACTTGTTTATCCCAGTGTGCAAAGACCCCAGGAAGCCAAGAGCATCTGAAACCTTTAAAGGATGCCCCTCAGCAGGACTTAAATGGGCACTCCTGGTCAAGGAGATGCTGGTTAAGTATACCTCCCTGGAACAATTAATTCCTATGCCCTGGCATTGATGGCAAACCCAGGAGACACTTTGAGCTGTTCTGTAGTGGCAGGATCCTGAGCTCCTTTCAAGAGCACAAATGTTTACCATACTCCCATGGACAAAACTCTTCATGGACACAGGGACATAGTAGAATAGAGGAGAGAAGCATAGAATAGAGAAGAGTAGTGGAGAGGAGGGAATAGTTTCAATTGGAAAAGACCTTTAATATCAAGTCCAACCATTATCTAGCTCTACCAAGCCTGGTGCTAAACCACATCCCTTAGCACCGCATCTATACATCTTAAACATCTCGTCCATGTGTTCAGATGTATATCCCCCAGCTTCCAGTCTGCTGATTGATTCCTTGAAGAGGACTGTGTGTAGACTAGCCCAGTTGACCACACTTCCCGTCCCTTAGTGACTCTGGGAAACTGTGGGTTTGTGCCCAGGTCATCACTCAGAAAATGCTGAGCTAGCCGCAGACAAAAGAAGACAGGAACTTTTTCTAGAGAGGTCTGTGCTTTAAACTTTCAAGGGAAAAGATATTCAAGTAAAAACTGGAAATCCAGAACCAGACTTTCCATAGGGATGAAAATCACAAAGGAGCTTGCATGATTCTTCCACAACGGCCCAAGTTTTCTAGATCCACACCTGCAAATGGTGCTGGTACACCATCTAGCAGCAAATTTCCTGTGCTTCATCATAAGACTATAAAATGAGTGACCCAAAACTGAAGGCTTGTGGTGGTTCACGGATCATAGAATCAACCAGGTTGGAAGAGACCTCCAAGATCATCCAGTCCAACCTATCACCCAGCCCTATCCAGTCAACTAGACCATGGCACTAAGTGCCTCATCCAGTCTTTTCTTGAACACCTCCAGGGACAGCAACTCCACCACCTCCCTGGGCACTCCATTCCAATGCCAATGACTCTCCCTGTGAAGAACTTCCTCCTAACATCCAGCCTGGACCTTCCCTGGCACAACTTGAGACTGCGTCCCCTTGTTCTGCTGCTGGTTGCCTGAGAGAAGAGACAGACCCCCCATCTGGCTACAACCTCCTTTCAGTCAAGCCAAGGCCAACTCTCTAAAAAACCTAGGCACTTGGAAAGTGCAGGGTAACCTTAGACTCTGATAAAGCTAACAACACAAGGAGGTCATAAGTCCAAATCCACCAAGCTGCTTTCAGGACCACAAGAATGTGTCCAACCCCATTTCCAAATCCAGATTTGTTTTTCTGCTGTAGGAAAGAATGCTGCAATATGAATGAAAATGCAACAAAGTTTAATGTCAGAGCAGATAAGAGAGGCAAAGTGATTTATTCTGACATAAAATGTATGTCACTCCTTCATACATAACCACATAAGTCTAAGCACCAAGAAGTGTGTATCCTCCTGATCTGACCAGGATTCCTCATGCTGGCACAGAGGACCAGGAACTCTGGCCACCCAGTCCTCACTAGATCTGCAGGTTCAGATATGCTGTTTTTCACTCATTGGGAGCTGACAGTGATGAGTGTCTGCATCCTGACACACCTCTCTGTGAGTCATTAGGATTTCATCTCCTGAGTCCTCTCCTTACCTGGGTGTTCTGAGAAGCTGCCCCTAAACGTACTTCTCAAAGGCCTGCTAGACCAGATGCTACCAACAACGGCCATAATTCCAGTTTCCCTTCTGCCAATTACCCCTTTTGGAGTTTTGCATATCAATGTTGCCATTAATTCTCCTTTCATACCAGTTCCATCACGATTTTCTCTTGCTCCACATGAGCTCTATACGAGACTTCCTGGGAAAACCTTTCAGCTGTGTTCAGGATGGTGCCAAGAGTGAAAGCCCAGCTTTCACTCAATCCACAGGAAAGGTGAAAGGGGCTCAGATGAGATGCAAAGTATGTTCCAGCCCAGTCCTTGGGCAGGTCTTCTGAATTCAGTTCTTCCAGAGCACAAGGTGGATGTTTTGGATAAGGTTCATCTGCTCAGATGTAGACACAATTAAAAATCTTCTGAGCTTACTCACTAGCCAATGGACATAGCCCATTCTGGGAGCAATAACTCTATTTCTGATTAGAAGGAGTGGCTGTGTTCTTCCATTGTCTCCTTAGGGAGAAAAGAAAGTAAGTCAGATTGAGACGTCTACTCTGTAGACCTCTAAAATTAGGTGAGATGAATCTTATCTCTTCAACACAGAGCAAGGAGTAGGGGTAGGAAATGGGTGGGTGGTGGGGCTTGCCACTCACAGTCTGATCCCAAGCCCCTTCTCAGCTGCACATTGCACATGCAGTTTGAGTTTCCCCACACTTCCTACAAATGTCCTAAACGTGTGGGCAACCTGAAAGCAGGTGTCTCAGTATTCTTCCTCTGCAGATGTCTCCCTTCCTTTCCATCTCACAAGCGTCCTTTTCCTGTCAAGCTGCTGGGATGCTGGCAAGGTCCTTGAGTTCACCTGCCATCACTCCCTGGAGCAGCAGAGTTTGTGGCTTTTTAATCTTTTGCCCTAGGGTGGATTGAGGCATGGGAAGAAAATGTTCTGTGAATTGTGTTGGGCAGGACTGGCTTTAGTGTAGTTGCTCAAAACACAGGGGACTGAACGGGTGACCCAGGCAGTTGCTTCTCTGCCAATATTCCCCAGTGCACCAGTAAGACAGGTCAGCAGACTGGCAGCCTCCAGTTCACCTGCCCTACTGATATGCAACTACCTTCTGATTTTTGCCCATTGCTTTGATGCTCAGAGGACAAGTCAGAGAAATCTCACGTTACTGCCGGCCTCCACTAAGCACGAGCCAAGCAAGAGCTGACTGCAATCAGAGTAAATGTACAACCAGGGTCCAAAGGGAACACTGAATGCCAGCCAGAGTGCCAGTGGCAGCCTGTAAGTTTCCAGACTTGGGAAGGATGTTGCCTGGAAGTGTTACGGAAGACCTTGATGACTCCAGACATCTCTGATGCACGTGTGTGCAGTGGTTACCTCAGTAACTGATGTTACAAAGTCCCAGCTTGCTCAGGAAGCTCCCTGTAAAATCCTATTCTCAGCAGGCTGGCAGTCAATTACCCCCTTGTCATGCACTGTGGGTGCACCAAGTTCTCAAACAGGGTCAGCCTTTGGAAGGAAGGATGGATTATTTTCAGCAGTGGATTTTAGCTGAAAAAGGGTAGCTTTGAAGAGAGGCTCTGGCATTTTGCAAAGTTTAGCTGAATTGTTCATGCCCTCTGGTTCCCATAGTCCTGGCATGGTGATGTCACCCTGTCCACACAAATAAGGGTAAAGTGATAGTTTGATTAATGTCAGCAGTCCAGCACTTGGTGAAGGTGCAGTTTTTGTCCTTTCCTCAGCTGAAAAACAATACAGCTTTGTCACTCTTCAGCAATTGGCAGGGACACATCCTGAGAACCAGCTGAGCCCAGCGACTTAGTGAGAGGAAAGACATGGGTAGGGAAACTGCTTGTTGTTTTGACAGAGATGCTGCCTCTAAGATAAAGAGGAAGAGCCAGATGCCCTGTACAGTTAATGGTCAACAGCAAGGACAATTTCAGTCTGAGAGGCATATCAAAGAGACCCTCCAAAAGATGACCATGTCAGTCTTTTCTTCCAGAAAGGATGGGCTTCTTGGTTTCTGGTTGCAACCTTGATTTAGCTGGGGCAATTAACAAGGCAGGAATTATAAAATGTGTAATTATTTTATTTCCAAAACTTCCTGACCACAAACTATATACAAACTAGTTAAATTTGGGTTCTAATTCAGTCAGGAAAATCTTCACAAGGATGCTTATGGGCTTTATGCATTCCAGATGGTGTCCTATGCTCTGGTCTGCATTAATGTGCCTCTGTCCTAGTACCACAGGTACAGCATCATCCACACACACGGACAGTTGGAGCCCTGCGTGCACTTGCAGACAGGCATGATGTGCGAGCTTTGGTCTGACAGAGGTGTTCTGGGGACCTGCAGAAGCATTGGAAGGAATGCCTGGAGAAACTGGAGCTGGGCAGGGCTCTGCACAAGGGCAAATGCATGGCTAAAGCTAGCTTTGCTGTCTGGACTCAGGAGGAGTTATGAGTGATTTACCACATAGGAACAAAGCAGTCAAGGTTGACAAGAATGTGAGTCCTTTGCGGACAAGCAGGTGGCAAGATCTTGGGTTTCTCTTGAAGATGTAACTCTGACTGCCACCAGTCTCTACAGCCTCTGCCATTCCCACTTCCTGTGTACAACATACAGATCAGTGCCTTCCATTACGCACACCAACGTGTCAATTCATTGTTTGTCTTCCTTCCTTCCCAGGAAAGCATCAAGTCTTTGGGAAGCACTAGTTCCAAATTCATCCTGCAGAGCAGTTGCCCCAGGGGTGCAGCATCAGGAGTTAATACCACCAGCCAAGCAGCAGTGAACTGCTTGAGGGCATCTGAGAAGCTGGGAGCAGTCTGCAAAAAGGAAGCACTGCAAAGGCAGAGTAAGAGCTGGAGTCAGAGCAGTTGTGCCAGTTTAGATGAAGGGCAGTTGCAGGGACTGATAGTTGGATCAAAAGGCAGTGGCCTTTAGGGAGAAGATGTGGCCAGAAGGAAGAGTCAAAGGGAACTCAGTTAAAAAAGGCTTTTATGGATCTGTTCTTCCCTCTCACCACACTTGCTCTGCAGGAGCCCAGCTAATGTCCCAGGAAGCATATTGTACCCTCACTTACAAACCCAGCCCAAAGACAGGGTCTAGGCCTTTCCCTTGGGGTGACCAGGGGTCTTTCCACCTACGCATTTTATCTTCTCCCTTGAGGCCTTTTCTCTTCTGCCTCATGCTAGGAATAGTTTGGGGCTTTCTCAGGGAGCCTCTGAATTGCTGGCTACAGGGAATTTTCATAGGAGTTTTTTCTTCCTGCTGGGATACGTCTGAAGTTTTGTCCACCCTCTGTGAGCAGCTGCTGCCAAAAAGTTGACTGTAATAAGCTTAACAAGACCCCACTTTTTCCTAGGGTTTTCACCCCCCAGATCCACAATGCCATCCTCCAGGCACAGATGTGCCTGGCTCATGTGGGTAGAGCAAACTCTCATGAGCGCTGATGGCTGCCACTGGTGTCAGTGACCCATTGACACTAATAAAGCTAATGGAGGAGTTTTACTCAATTAGTCCTTTTTTTTTTTTTTCAATATCCTCTGGCAAGCAACTAGCTGTTCCTCATCTCTAGTACATTCCTTGGCAAGAGCTAACTCACAGGCTGGCCCTTTCAAAGAAAACACAGCTGCCAGCAGTACCCTTCCTGCCCATACACTTGCTCATTCAACAGATCCTCTGCCTGTCCACTAGCCACACTTAAGCTTTGGCCCCAGCTGTCAAGAGGCTCAAATAATTCCCTCTCCCCAGGTTAACCTTGCCTGAGCAGGGCTTGTGCAGCCGCTTGAGCTCCTGTAATCTCTCTGCACAGATCCACCTGAGAAAAAAAACTTCATGTATTTTCTGCACCCAGAGCATTCAGGCTTAAAGCAAGCCCATGTGCTGTACATCTACAAGATCAAAAAATAGCCCTAATTTTCCTGCTTATCTTATTAGAAGAGGTAATGCAGTGTAACTGTGCCGTACAAGTCTTCTTGCCTCTTTATATTCTCTATACTTTCATCTTCTCTTACCTAAGATTTATCAGAGAAGAGAGCTTATCAGAGAAGAGATTAAACCAGACTTTTGCTGTTGGCAGTCTCCAAATTCTGCTCCCATTTACTGGCAGACACATTACCTGAGAGCTGCAAGTGCCTGTGAAACCATGGAAGGGCTGCAGTGTAGGCATCACACAGGAAAAGTCTGGCAAATAGGCTGGCAAATCTCACTGCTGCTGCTGGCCCCTCTGTGTGCCACCGTGTCCTCTGCGGAGGTGAGCACTGCAGACCAGAGGGTACAGCAGTGGAAGAGGCTGATGTCTAACCCACTGTGACAACCATGGTCAAGGCTCATCTTCCAAAACCCTCAATGACTTGTAGATTGACTTTGGTGCCCAAAACCTCCTCTCATTTTCCCACCTCCACTAGTGGATATAACAAAAAATATTCCCTCTGTCTATAACCGTTTGACCTGGCTGTGTCCTGAGACATTGCAGCTACAGTAAAATATGCTGGAGACCTCGCTTTCTAGTTTTCTTCCAAGGACAAGAGAGCATTTCACCTCAGATGCTTGAGGAACTTCAGTTCACATCTGATTTATTGGGGCACTTTACTTTGTGGTGTAAATGTGGTGATAAACATTGCCCTGAGCAATGTGGGGATCACAAAGAGAGAGGTTTTCACCACAGTGACTGCTCACCTCACACTGAGTCCCTCTCCCCAAAACATCCCTGCACACATGACCCTCCTGCAACAGCTGGTAATGGAAGGGCCATCCAAATAAAAACACAAATGCTATGGATATAAATTTCTCCTTCCATTCATGCTCCAAAATTTACAGGTAAAATGCTGACTGCTGTCTTTTTGGTTATTTGGTTTTGTTGGGGGTTTTTAAGGGGATTTTTTTTGTTAGGTTTGGTGGTTTGTTTGTTTTTTTAAAATCTGTAATTTTCAGTTACTTGGTTGGTTGGGTTTTTTTCCTTTAATCTGTAATATTTTCAGTTACTTGGCTAGTGACCTAAATATGCAAGTTTCACAGTGAGGCTACCTTCTGCAATTTGCCAAGCACACGTTTGAATGAGAAGCTAAGATGACAGCTAAGCCCCCAGCAGCTGCAGGCTCTGAGCATCAGCTGCAGGGAGGAAGAGCAGCACAGTCCAGCTGCACAACGATTGCATGCTGATTTCTGTTATTCTGTGCTGGAGAGCATTTACAAGTGCCTCAGTTGCTAGGCTGGCTCCTGCACTTTATCTTATCAAAGGAGGAACCAGATGAAAAATGCATATAGCCTCTCCCATGAGTTGGTTTGGGGTTTTAAGTTTGTTACTAAGGCATAAACAAGTTGATCTGTACTTACTGCTTTAGCCAGAGATGTTGTCTCTGAGCTATGTGTCTGCTCCCCAGGGGAGAAGTGTTCAGGTCTTCCACGCAGGTGACTCTATGCCTCTTTTACTCCATATTCCCTTTCTTAATAAGTGAAAACAGTAGGGTA
The DNA here is from genome assembly GCA_013399775.1 of Semnornis frantzii. Taxonomy (NCBI): domain Eukaryota; kingdom Metazoa; phylum Chordata; class Aves; order Piciformes; family Ramphastidae; genus Semnornis; species Semnornis frantzii. The sequence continues at coordinate 9,402 of VWYK01054377.1, forward strand.
TTAGTAGTGCCTGGAAGGGAAAAGCCAACCTGGCAGGCTTACAAGTCACCTCTGGTGTGTGCTGCTAGGGAAACTACTGCCGAGCAAGAAGTTATGAATTATCATTTTCCTTTACAAAATCCTTTCCCAGACTCCACTGATTCATCCTCCCATTGCTAATTAAGTTCATTATATTCAATTTTCTCTCTGTTGATGTGGCAGGCTGTTTGCTTTGCATTAAATTCAGGTGAGACTTTGAGCTGACATGGTGAAAATCAGTGAGAAGCCGAGATCATGAGGGGAAGCCAAAATGCTACAGAGGCTGCTGGGCTTCCTAGTTGCAGACCCACAGACAGGGTCACATATTCTGGAGTTGTGAACTTCACAAGGGAAATGATGACATATTCAGAGGTTAAAACAAGGCAAAATTTATTTTTTTTTCCTTACTCCTATGGCCCATCAAAGCACATAAATAAGTCAGGCATTTTGCACTGATGTTTTGTGGACTGTTTGGAAGCAGTTCATAAATTACTGGAGAAGAAAGGTCAAGCTCTTAATGAATGCATTGGAAAATCGGCATCTTTGGGAAGGATTTGACATGTGTTGTTTACAGCCTGAGAGTTCAACCTACTAATGCTCTGAAATGCCCATGGAGCCTTCCAGCAAAACCAAGAGACAAGCTAGACATCCCAAATATTTCTCCTTTAGTAAAAACAAACCAAAACCAAACCAACCAACCAATCAACCAAACAACCAACCAAACAAAAAAGGCAGGAAATTAAACCCCAGACCTTCCTCAGCCACCACCAAAGACTATGAAGCAGGCTTTTTTAGGAGGTCCTTACAGCTCACCTTGGAGCTCTGGCAACAGGCACCTGATGAATTATCTCAATACAAACATCATGGGAGGCAAATGCCACTCTGGTGTGAGACCTCAGCCTGGCATCCTGAGCTCATGCAAGGCACAAGGAAGGATGACTGACTGACCTGCAGGGAGGGTTGGACTAGATGACCTTTGGAGGTCCTTTCCAACCCAGACCATTCTATGGTTCTATGATTCTGTTATTCTATGGTTCTATGATTCTATGACTCTACGATTCTATGAAAAGGGGTCACTTTGACCAGAGCCTCCCACATGGCAATGCCTGCATGAGGGCAGAACAAAGAACTTTGGAAGGCATTTCCACTCTGTGGCTCTTTACTTCCACTGAGGTGGCTCAGTGGCAGGGTGGCCCTGCATGCCCCATCCTCCAGGTATTAGCACAGCTCAGAACGTCTCAGCACAGGGAGGAAAAGGGCTGTCAAAGATGGGAGTGAGGCTTGGGCTCTAAGAGATATCTCCAGAGGAAGAAAAACCCCAATGCGTGGCAGTTAGCAATTTGGAGGGCAGACACCAATGCATTAAGTCCTGCGGCGAGGGGCTGACATCAGTCTGAGTGGGTGGAAAACTGAGACAAGTGTGGACAATGGTGCTGCTTTGCTTCCTTTTAAGCACATTGTCAAAGAGATAAAGGGAAAAGAGAACTGAAATAATTACTGCTGTGGGGAAAGAAAGGAAAAAAAATAATTAAATAAAAATACCCAAACCCGTTCTCTGGAGGAACATATAGGAGATGCTCAGCAAAATACCGAGAGTGACCTTTGGGTTGGGTGTTTCCTGCTGGGCAGGGGGAGGCCGCTGGGTCCCAAAGACGAGCGGCTGCTGCCACCTCCCGACGCACCCGGCCGCAGGGCTCCGGCGGCCGTCGGGAAGCGGAGCGGACCTGAGCTCCCGATACCGGTCGGGACGTGCCGGGAGCCGGCTGGGAAGGATGGAAAGCACCAGCCCGGCCAGAAAAGACCGGCCAGTATAGTTTGGGGATTTTTATTCTTGGTTTTGATTCTTTTTTAAAGCAAGCAGGACTGGTTGGATGAGTATGTAAAAATCCTTTGGTACAGAACCTCTGGGCACAGCACCTAAGGCTCCAAGGAAATGAAACTCGGTTTGTGTAAATATTATGTTAGAAGTGCAAAGGTTTGTGAGGGCTGAAATACATATGTGTTCAGATCTTTCTACAGTGGTGTCCTTCAAGGCGGAGCAGAGACCGAATTAAGCTGCATGCCTTTGCCCTGAGGGGAGGCTAATGAAATGACCAACCAACTATGAAATCTTCACAGAGGAAACACTGCAAGCAAAGCATGGAAATTCCCTTTTTCCCAAGGGGGACTGAACTGCCAGATAGGTCGTTGGTTCCCCTGGGACATACCAGCCCACCCCACAAAATGGCTCACTGTCCGTGATCCCCTTGAGAGGCGATGTGCTGAACCTACTCTACGCAGGGCCTCCCGGCCTCTGGACCCTTACACGCACCAAGTAACCAACCCAGAACAGCTCTGGGAAGATACAGCAGTGCACTCTGAAAGCAAGGAGAGATTTAAGGAGGAGAATACCTGCACTGATCCCTAGGGCCTTGCATATCAGCAGCTGCCTCTACCAGGGATAGCTGTGTCCTGCTTACAACCTGAAAACAGCCAACTGACATTTACTGACCGTGGCCCTTGAAGATCCTTGTTACTATCACTGCAGTTTAGGTAGGTCACCACTTTGCATGCTGCAGCTTGAGAGTGAGGAGTAGGTACAGCATGAACCACAGTTCCTTTGTGTAAGGATCTCAAAGAACCTGTCACCTTCTGCACCTGCCAGGCAAACAGATCTGTCTCCTATAGCTGTGTGCTCTGCAGCATGCTGGAGGTGGCAAGCACCCTGCCAGGTATGCCAGACATCTGTGAGCAGCGGCCAATTGCTCTCCCAGAAGCCCTGAGCTGATGAGTGATGTGTGTTCCCCTTGCTGCCCTCTCCCACGGTGGCACTCCCTGATTTGCAGTTCCCTATGCCCAGTGAGAGGCAATGTCCACTGGCACCCTGTCCCCACAGTGGTCTGAATGTGAGCTGTGAAAGGCAAGTCAGGCAGGACACAGACAGAACCCTCCTGAGCAGAAGTGCTATTTTCTGAAGAGTTCTGGGCTCTCATAATATGTGTGGTAGATCTCTTCAAGCCAGTTAGAAGACAGGCATTGAGGCATGGACAAGTCTCCTGTATTTTGGTCAATTTATACCTCTCCATCATCTTGCTTCAGCCCTCTCTGAGACTTCATTTTTACTCTGCTTGTCCTGCACTCTAAGATATACCACAAACATCTGCACCATGTCTCAGCCTCACATTTTTCCTTAAAAGTGGCAGTGCAATGTGCCAGCCACTAAACCTGTCTCCAGGCTCGCTGTGTGGACTGTGTACTGACCTGACTGTACTTCCCCTGGGAAAGGCCCTGTGGCTGGATCAGGAGCTGGGAAACAAAGCACGTGGCAGTTACCTGCTCTTCTCATGTGAGCTGGAGGTTTTCCAAGCCAGTCCTGGGTAAGAGGTCACAGGGGAAGGACTTGGTCCAGGTTTCAGGGCAGGGGGGAAAGCCCACATCATGGAAGTCTCCTCTGGCTGTGTCTTCCAAATACTCATGCTCAACACAGCAGCAATAAACTGCAGAGGAGTGCCTATGTCTCATACATCTGAAAGAATGCTGGGAGGTTGGGGATGTGTTTGGGGGTATTTTTGTTGCCAGCAGAGGCAGTCTGTGTTTTTTTCACCTTAGATCATAAAGACCTGTGTGGCAGACCCCAAATCTTGATGACAATGCTAAGGAGATGAGGGGTTATCGTGGTTGCATATAACAGTTTGTGTTTTGGTTCGGTTTGGTTTTAAAGAAAGAAAGGCAGGGAGAGGGATGGAATGCTGGTAAATTTTCAGATTACTACCAATTACAGTACCAATTACAGACTGTTACCAATTTACATAATGTTGGCTAACTTGCAAATCGATCAGAAACCAAGAAATGCCAGAGTTGTGCAATTCTCCTTGGGTCCATGTGCCTGCTTGCCTTGTGCCTTAGGTTCCCGTCTCCCTGGGGAGATGCCAAAAGCCAGAGATGAGGTCAAGGGAGCCCTTCAGTGTGCCAGAGCACAGGAAAGGCTGCCACCCTGTGGGGACATGGCTTCCCCAGGAAATCCCTCTCTCTCTCCTAGGCTGTCCTTCTGCCCGAAGCCAGGGGATGAAAGTCCAAAACTAATAGATAAACCGGGGGAGAGAAGGAAGAATGCAGCATCTGCTGCTTGCCTAAACCCTTGCAGGGAGGGCTGTGTAAACTCCTTGTCCCTTATTCAAAAAAAGATGAGGAGGATTCTGCTTAGGCCCCTGCCAAGGGGAAAAA
>VWYK01054377.1:13628-29185 GCA_013399775.1 Semnornis frantzii
AAAAAAAAAAAAAAGGTGGAGAGCTCTGGCCCAAAATGCTCAGGGATGGTTTCCCTGGCTGGTGGCCTACAGGTCAGATCATGCTAGCCCTTGCTCCCAATTTTTTATTGAAGGAAATGAGATTCAGGCAGAGGTGATGTACCCTGTTCAAACAGTGCAATGCCAAGGAGGGGAGGAGGAGAAGGCAGGTACAGTAGAAGGAATTGCTGCTCTGCTGTTCCCCCATATCACTGCCACCACCATTTGGCCATCAGAGCCTGTGGGAGAAGGGAGAGTTACCTGGGGGAGGATGGGAGGATGCATGCCCCTGATGCATCCCCACCCTGGGCCAGTTCAACAACTTCTCTAGAGTAGAAACTAAAGAAATTTCTGCTTTGCTGTAGGCAAGCAAGGTTAGCACCATGCGTGCAAACTGAGAGCAGGTAATAAAAGCACAGTGCAGTAAGGATGAAGAGTCACACCAAGCAGAAAGCCCTGGTTACAGGTCACCCTACACCACACTGTCCAGATGGTAGAAGGTGCCTTTTGTGCCCCGTGGGCAGGGTCCTCTGCTGCCTTTCTCTCCATAATAAAAGCATCAACTAAGCTGCTAAAAAAAAAAAAAATTTCCAGGAAATTATGTTAATCCTTGAAGAATATTATCAGTATCTTATTAAAAAATGAAATGGCAAAGAAAGCTGTGTTGAACAGCTCCTTCTTGAAACTGTGAGCATAGACTATGAATGACAAGACTAACTTTAAATTAGAATTAATCTCAGCAAAGGTAAACAATATTTTTTTGCAGAGCCAAGTGGACAGAACAAAATAAGGAGCACTATCCCAGAGTAATGTGACTAGGAAGACTTTGGAGTGAAATTTTTGAGTGACACATGGACACTAGAATCATAGAATTGGTTTTAGTTGGAGGGGACCTTAAAAGATCATCTAGTTTCAACCTCCCTGCCACGGGCAGGGACACTTCCCACTCGACCAGGCTGATCAAAGCCTCATCTAGACTGGTCTTCTAAACTTCCCATCTAGACTGGTCTTCTAGACTTCTCATCTAGACTTCTAGTGATAAAGCATCCACAACTTCTCTGGGCAACCCATTCCAGTGTCTCATCACCCTCATAGTAAAGAACTTCTTCCTGAAACACTAGTAAGCACTTATTGCCTGTGCCCAAGCTCTTCTGCAGATGAATGAACCCCTCAGGGCACAGGGGAGTTCTAAGCCTAGAGAAAGCAGGGAACACTCAGCCACGGGACATGTTCCCCCACCGACACAAAACACCCAGCATTTCCTAGCACACAGGATTCCTGTAGCCATTCATGTTTACAATGTGATGATGGACTGCAAAGGGCTTTAAAATCATCCCTTCTCAGAGCAGCAAGGCAGTCAAACTCTGGTGAACCCAGGATTTACACCAAAAGCAAGAGTCTGCACAGGTCCTTTGGCACCCACTGCACTGTAACACACCAAAGATCCTGCAGGAGCTGCTGCCCCCTCTGCAGAGATCCTGGCTAGCCCCAAACTTGATCTAGTTTCCTATCATCAAAACTTTGACTTTCTGCCACCCAAGCAGAAAAAGGGACCGAGAAATATCATTTCATGGGACAGACAGACAGACAGACAGACAGACAGACACACACACACACACACACACACACACACACACTGCTCAGACACCTGCAGGTGACACATCTGCATGCAGATGATGTGCACCGTATGTTTCCCTATTTCTGCGTCTCTGAGAGGGTTGAATGAGGGCTGATGTTTGGAGATGTGTTTTGGTTTTTTCCCCTCCTGGCTGAGTTTTTTTCAGGGAGCAGAGATCTGTCACCACACAGTGAGGATCTGTGGAGGCTCCAGCAGAGAGATATTGCTGAGGAGAAAGAAGCAGAGGCCAGGAATCTGTTAGCACTAGGCAAAAGAGCAAAAGGCAGCTTCTGTTAGAATGCAAATGCAACAGGCTGCACATTTTTTGGTAGCAAGCTTTGTGATTGCCCAATAATTAGTCTCAGTGGAAAACAGATTTTAAATACTGTAAAATGCTGGGGGAATTTCTTGCTTTATAACTACCAGACAGTAATCTTCTCCCTTGCTTATGCAGAAGTTGTCTTCTGCAGCCTTGCCCCTTTCCCTGGCTCTCCCCTAGCCACTCTGTTCCTGGTGGGCTCTGCCATGGATCCTGTGATGTTGCTCCCAGCACTCCTGACCTCAGGATGTTCAGGCAGGGGATAGGGCTGAATCCTGGGGCACATTCATTTTCTCCATTTTCTCCAGATAAGGGGCAATATCTTTGCTCTGGAATCCCAGTCTTCCCTGAGTTTTGGCCTAGATGTAGTGAAAACCAGTGCTTTTAATTTTAAACAGGCCCAGAGCTTCAGAGTTAATGGCTCATATTAATATTTAAGCACACACTACAGGTTAAAAAAAAAAAAAGAAGAAGAAAAAAAAACTTATATTTTTTCTCTTTTTCACAGTAAATCAGCAGCAAAGGGGAGGAGGTTGCTGGGCTCATCCATTTGGCAGAATAAATACTCTTTCTCCAGCTCCCCTCATCTCCCAGTGAAGGCATGGACCTGTGCTCTTTCCTGGGAAGGACAGGCTTGCTTTCTTTCTTTCTTTCTTTTTTTTTTTTTTTTTACCTAGTTTTGTAGGTGTGATCCAAGAGTACCCAGAGACATGCTGGTAGACACAAACTTGTGTCTGCTGCCAGGGAAGCAGAGCCACGAGCATGCCTGGGGGATCTGAGCATCTTCCCTATAGAGAGACCTGGGGCTATTTAGTCTGGAGAAGACTGAGAGGGGATCTCATCAATGTCCGTATAAATATCTGAGGCTTGGATGTCAAGTGGATGCCAATCTCCTTTTAGCGGTCTGCGGCAATAAGACAAGGAGCAGTGAGTACAAACTGGAACATAGAAGGTTTCACCTCAACATGAGGAGAAACTTCTTTACAGTGAGGGTGACAGAGCACTGGAACAGGCTGCCCAGAGAGGTTGTGGAATCTCCTTTGGAGACTTAGAACCTGCCTGGATGGATTCCTGTGTGGACTACCCTAGGGGATCCTGCCTTGGCAGGGAGGCTGGACTCAATGATCTCCTGAGGTCCCTTCCAACCTCTAATCTTCGGTGATTCTGTGACTTTCTCTGTTTAAGAGCCAAAGTGGACTTTGGAAGCACCACCTCACACTGCAAGCCTTGGATGTGAAGATCTCTATCAAGTGGACAAGCACCCATTGTCCAAGGAGACTTTACCTATGGGGTGAGTTATAGGGGTGCAGGGCTGTCGCTGATGCTGTGCTTTTCCTCAAAACCCAACCTCCATTTGTGTGGAAAGCTATTTCAGTCAAGCATGAGTGCTGAAACCTTTGGTCTTGAGTGCTCACCTCCATGCAGGCTTGGGAGCCACGGATTTCATCAGGGAGAGCTAGTACCTGTGGCTCACCTACCCTGCAGCAAACAGCTCTAACCACTCATTTCAGATTGAATCCTTCACATCACATCATGCAGATGAGGTCTGCACTGCTCCCCTTACTGACACAACAAACTTAAGAAGCGCTGTGGTTGTTGGGCTATTCAATTCTCTTCTTTTTTTGATGCTTTTGTTTCACTTGTATGAAGGATAATAGGAACATGAAAGAAAAGGCAAGTCGTCATCTCAAGATGTACCTGCAGTGGTGGAAAGCTTGTCCTCCAATCAGGTACCACCCTAACTTCAACTTCAAAAGCCTTAGGAAGGAACAAAGAAAACTCCCACAGCCGATTGCGTGTTTCCTATATCTCTTTATTGATCGCCACTGACTGCATTCTCAAGTTGAGTGCCAGATACCAGTGCAAGAGGTGGAGCTACCCTAGAATTACAGTGAGAGCAAGGGAGACAGTGTGTTACGCACAGGCTGGGGAGAGCTGGCTGGGGATGTGAAGCCTCCGCACAGTGCTGAGCCCCCCTCTCTCCCCTCAGGGCCTATTAAGACAACAGAAAGACATGCTTGTCCTTGTGTCTGCTGTTCCCAAGGGAACTGACAGGGTAGTGGTGTGAACAGAAACACTTAAACACTTGGTTGTATGTTGCAACCCTCAAAGGTAAGATATTATTTCTCCTGTGGTTGTAAGGAGCTCATGGCACGTTCATCGCATGTTTGTAGAATCGCAGGTCTGGGGCTTGGCTCTGTTGATATTTTTAAGAGTACCCATTTTTTAAAGAGGAACCAGTTTAACTCTGCTTAGGGTAGAGCAAGTCTGCAGGGGTTTTCCCCTGCTCCAGCCTCGCCTCAAGACTTGGTGCACCAGAAGCCAGTGTTAACTTGTGCACTCCCTCCTACCTGATGGTGATTATGGACTACAGCGCCCCATGAAGACCCTTTCAGCAAGTACAACTGCATAGCAGCATGTACTATCAATGCCATCCTCACAGCACAGTTTGCAGGTTTAAGCTTCAAAGTCCACCAGCTGCTCACTCAGCCCCTGGCCCCATCCAAGGGAAGGAGGGGGGGGGGGAAGAAACAGAAACAAAGTGGGGAGGGGGAAACCAACAAAATAAACCCCTCTAGATATTCACTGGTATCTATGCAATGGCTCTGGGAATGAGACTTGCAGACGGTGGCAGCCTGCATGCCACAGCGGCAGGCAGGCTTAGGAGGAAGGCGCAGAGGTGGGCTTCTCCTCCCGGGACACAGGGATGGGTCTCTCGCTATGGCTGGCGTCCATGTTGGAGGGGACCTTGGGGCCCGAGAAGGTCAGCATGCCGTCATTGGACAGGGAGCAGGTGATGGCAGCCTGGTCCACGTTGGCGGGCAGGCGGTACCGGCGGTGAAACTCACGGGAGATGTAGCCATGGTCGTCCTGAGAGGCAGTGGGGAAAGGGGGAAGGCTCATCAGAAATCCCCCAGGCACTATGCTGTGCCTCCCTCCTCCCAACCCTGTGGCTTCATTGGAGAGAGTTCCACATTTGCTCTGGCTTATCGTGACACTGTACTGCCAGTATCACCAGGCGTATCTCTGCCTTTTATTCTGTTTTGCAGGTTTGTAGGGGCAGGTGTCCTGCCTCAATGCCTCTGAAGCCCCAAGAGCTGAGCAGAGCAGCAGGGTGTGATTTTGGTTATATCGTAAGTTGGGATCTGATTTGGATGGGGACCGTGCTGTGGCCTCTGATTGCAAGGGATCTTGGGAGAGAAACTCTGATGGAGTTCTGTGAAGGCAAAGGCAACTCAGGCGTGTGAGCCCATGTATTTCTTTACCAGGCAGTAAAGCTGTTGCAGCCAAAGTACACAAAACTGGCCCCTTTTTCTGTTTTGGCCAAAAGAATGAGAAATGCAATTTATTATTTGTTTTTTTCAAAGTCAGCCATGAACATGGCTGCTCTCTTCCTCTGGAAAAAAACAACTATATTAAAAAATGTATACTGCTTCCAGGCTAGAGCTTTGTCTGGCCAAAAAATGTATGAGAAGAATTAAACCCCTGCTGGTATAATTCACTTTTTGACCCCCACAGATATTTCCATGACATATGTGTTAAAAGTTTCCAAGCCTGAGGCATTCATTTGTTTTTCTTTTGGTTTGTTTGTTCTTGCTTTTTTCTCCTAGATCAGCATATGAAAACTCTGTTTTCACTAACAGTTCTGGCTTATGAAAACTCAGCCATGCTTCAGCAGTGCCAGTTCTTTGTCTGGTCCAGTGTTATTCATGAACAATGGACATTGTCATCTGACAGTTATGGAAGATGATGATTGAAAATAAACAGAAGAGGAGTGGATTAGCTTGTTATTGTCAAATATCAGGCTGGGGATCTATGGGAGCAGGCCATGCCAATACTGACAACTGACAACTCCTTTTTCTGACATATCCTTTTTTTTTTTTTTTCCTCCTTCAGCTGAGGACCGTTGGAAAGAAAGAAAACAGAATTTGACTCCCCAGTAGCTCCGCCGTCACCATCACTTCCACTTACCTGTCTTTCACTGTGCTTTCCGTGGATTTCCACAAAGTCATCAATAATCTTCACACTCAGGTCTTCAGGAGAGAAGTGTTTTACATCCAGCATGATTGTAAACTTGTCCCGGTCAGACCTCACCTGAAACAAACAGTGTTAGACAGTAAGACCTGAGCTCTTAAATGCAGAGCCAGCACAAGCGCTGTGGCAGCTTAAGAGCCAGAGAAGAGATAGTCTGGTGGCAGCATGGCTTCCCTTGTGACTGCAGGTTTCAGCAACAGTCTTCTTCCTATCACCAGGACCAGGGGCGTTGTGAGGTCATGGTAGGAACCTGCACCGCTGGTACTGCTCTGAGCAGAGGCATCACATCTCACTGCCATTCTCGCGCCAAGGACCCCATTGCACTCAGCCACCTGCCAGGCGCACTGGGCATTTGTACTCAGCAGTGAGAGTGGATGGATGGAAATCAATGTAATATTCCCTGACAGCACATGTTCTGTCCTCCCAGCAATTTAGGGGGGGTTGTGATCATACATCTGGGAGGAAACAAGAGAAGGCTAGAGATAGCACTGGGCTCTGATCCCTGAGCTCCACATCAGAGTCCACATAGCTATGTGCTACACGCTGTCTTTGCAAGATTTCCTACAGCATGGGCTTGCAAAAATCACCAGACTCCTGCGGTGGAGAAGGGGGACAGAGGAAGCTCTAGCTTGCCATCCTCTTACATGCTGAGCTGCCCTCATAGGCACTTACTCCAGAAGCAGCCTGGCTCTTCTCTCTCCACATGGGCAGCAGGCATGAGGGCTGCAAAGGCTGCCTTTCACATGTCATAAAAAACTGTCTGGAGCCAAAATATCTTCTGTTTCTCAAATGGAAGACTGCTTCACAGTGAGGGTTTCCCTCCATACCCAAGAAGGGGGTGGCAGGCTATGCTCAGTGCTGGGCCACAGATACTCCTCAACCCTTCACACCCCATCACCAGCTTGCAGCTGCCAGCCCCTGCTGGCAGGCTGTGGATGGGGAAAGGCAGGTAGAGGTGTAAGGAAGGAGTGGAAGGAAAATGAGAGGAAGCCAAAAGGCCCTTACCTCTGAAATGCCTGACTCCAGCACGCTGCGGAAGAGGGACTGCCTGTAGTAGGGGCTGATAGTGGAAGAGAACAAAGGCAGGAGATCATACTCGAGGAGACCCTCTCCAAAAAACTGGTCAAACAAACGGCTTGGAATGAGGGGTCCCAGAGCACGCTTGAACCAGGGGTGCTGGATGGTAATGTCCATGCTTGCTGCTGCTGCGACCTGTGGCTGCAAGGGGAGAGTGGTGGGGGAAGTGCAGTCGCTGAGGAGACAGCGATGCCTTGGTTGGAGTGTGCAGTGCAGCCCCAGGAAGCTCCCCCTATATATACCAGTCTCGCAGAATGAAGGCATTAGTGGGATTTCTCTGGAAAGACATGATCTCATGATGGAGGCAACGTGGTCAGCAGAAATGCGGAGATTGACCTGGAAATGACAGTCTGGTTGGAATCGGTGCCAGATGTCCCGAAGGGACGATGCCAGGCAGCAGGCTGTGAGCCATGAGGTGCCCAGGGGCACTGGCAAGTCCTCTATGGGATCAAGCAGGCTAAACAGGACACCCCGGTGGGCATCTCAAGGATGCTTGTGAAGGAGGTCAGCTCTTTGAGTCTGTAACCCGTCCTTGGCTTTTCATTCATTTGCTTCCCTTTCTGCCCCTCCTTGAAATAGAGACACAAATCTCTTCCAAATAAATGAAATGGCTCTCTTCAAAGAAAGGAAAAATAGTTTGATTTGGGTTGAAGAAAGGGAAACTTCTTTGTTACATGATATAAAGTGCCTCTACTACTTGAGAGGGGCCTGACATCCCTGGTATGTGGATCCTGGCAAGGCTGGCAGGGCTAACACATGATGCAGAGCGTGAACATGGGTTTGACAAAGCAGAAACTTCCAACAAATACTTTGCCAAAAGAAAGAAGGAAAAATCATTTTAGTCACTGACCACAACGCAAGCCCCAAAGACGCTCTTGAGAGTGTCCTTGTGTTGATTTAGGAGTGGTGTGGGAGATTTATGTATCTCCTGGTGTCACGACACAGCTCCTGCTTAACGTGCATTTCCGGTGACGGCTATTCTGCATTCCTGTTTCACTTAAGCTGCCTTTAAAGGGCTGTCCATCTTTCTGGACAGACCAGGAAAGGGTCATGTGGATAGCCCACTGTGTGCGCACCAAGCTCTGCCAGAGGGCTGAGGCATCTGTGTGGCAAAAGGGCTGTAAGGTTGCTCAACTTCCAGCTTCACAACAAGGCATGACACGAGGCTGCAGAAACAGCCAAAACCCCATTTCCACTATAGCCAGTGATGCAGAGACTGCATCCTAGGGGCCTTCTGGGTGGCACAAGCATATGCATCAGGAGTCTTGTGCACTTTCATGTCAGCAGAGACTGATGGAGAGAGAGGAAGAGGCACCTCCAAAATACACTTCTGAGTTGAAAGGCTGAATGGTGCCAGGAACTAAAGAAACTAAGGGTGGTTGACATACTGGCATCAGTGCTTTAGGAGAAATGGGATCGGTCCAGAGAAGATCAATTCAGAAAAGCACTGAGGCAAGTTGACTTTCAGCTCAGCATCACCTGGCATCTAGGCACTATGTGGTATTAGAAAATCCTTGGCCTTGACCCCCACACACAAGCCCTCCCCACACAGTGCATGGCTGAAAAAACTGTGAAGCAGAAGCTCCCATTATAGAGACTTTCCTTCATGGAAAGCGAAAAACGAGCAGAAAAACTCCCAAAAAGGCAGCAGAGACCACTAAGAAGATGGATGAGTTTAGGTTCATCCTCACCTAGGTTCATCCTCACCTAGGTTCATCCTCACCTAGCTCTATCAAGAAAGACCATGTGGTCTGGTCATGCTCTCAGGCATGAAAGCCTTTCCAAAACCAGGTGCCAAAATGAGGTCAGTCCCTCCACAAGACACGGAGGGAAAAAAACACACTGGACAGACCTTACTCTCCATTCAGTCCTATTGCTCCACATCTTTCATTTTGCTTGACAAAATGAAGGAAAAGCAAAGAGTCATTAAGTACTTACAAGATTTTTGAGAGCTCTGAAATTTGCTTGTTTGCCATATGAGGGAAGAAAATGTCTCCTGAGCCACACAGTATTAGAGACTTGATAACCAAATGGCAGCTGTGACCCAGTATGTGCAAAACCATTTCAGCTTCTAATAGAAACACTGTAGCCAGCAGGAGTGGTTCAGTTCACTGCCCTCACTATAGGAAGGACATTGAGGTGCTGGAGCTTGTCCAGAGAAGGGAATGAGGCTTGTGAAGGGCCTGGAACACATGGCCTGTGAGGAGCAACTAAGGTAGCTGGGGTTGTTCAGTCTGGAGAAGAAGAGGCTGAGGAGAGACCTCATTGCTCTCTACAACTACCTGAAGGGAGGCTGGAGTGAGGAGGGGACAGCCCCTTCTTGGTGACAGGCAACAGGACCAGAGGAATGGTTACAAGCTCCACCAGGGGAGGTTGGGGCTGGGTACTAGGAAACATTTCTTCACTGAGAGGGTTATCAAACATTGGAATGATCTGCCCAGGGCAGTGATGGAGTCACCACCTCTGGGGGGGTGGATCTGGCACTTAGGGACATGGTTTAGTGTTGACTCTTCAGTGCTGGGTTGAGGATTGGACTGAATGATCTTTGAATTCTTTTCCAACCAGATATATTCTGTGAATCAGTGAAATGAAAGGAGCAATGCAGGAAGAGCTTCAAATCTCAAGCTGCTCACTGGAGCAGACAAAGTAAATTATCTATTTGGTTGGTAGAGGAGCAAGGGGGAAGTGTGCTCTAACACAAACAGTGAGACAGATTTTGAGGTCTGACTGGGGCCCTAGCCGTGTGTGTCAGGTGGGTGCAACCTGTGCAGCATGTTGGGATCATTCCCATTTGTGTTTCCCAAACCAGAGGTTATACCAGGAACACAGAGAACAATGCACACAATGTCAGACTTCTCTATGGGCATCATTCAGTCCTTAAGAAACCATTAAACCCCTGAGCTCTGCCCCCCCAGCATGTTCCCCAAGCAGAAACTGGGTTGGATTATTGGTGTGGGGAGGAGAAAGGGAGCTCAGGCAAGCTGTAACTGTACTCCTAGGCACCAGAAAAGCAAACATTTGCCTGCACACCGTCACTTACCTCATATGAAAGCTCAACAAAATCCGTCATCTATCCACTGCTGAAGCTTGCTTCAGGACTGGAAATGTGTGTGTGCATTTTCAACATACGATCAGGGCACTCCATGTCTTCAGCATGCTGATGGGAATAAACTGCTGACAGAAAGTTTAAATTTGACCTGAAGTTATGCACATTGCCACACAAATACCTGAAAAGTGGCAGCCAACTTCATGGTTTTATGTCAGTTTCTTCTGGATCCACATTTTCATGGCTCTCCCTAGAATTGTCATATCCATTTTGTCTTCGATGGACATTTTTTTTCTTTTATAGGCAAAATATTTCACTGAAATATAAATTTCATTTACAGAAGTTTTGGTTGTTGTGTTCTGTGGTTTTTTTTTTCCTCATACAGACTTTACACCTCTGGGCAACAAGCAATCTCCTGAGACTCATCACACCTAATTTCCTGTGGTCTAAAACATAGGTGTCCTGTCCAGTTGAGTTGTCCAGGTTCCCTGTTCAGTCAGGAGAGACAGATGCCTTTGGATGACTCACACTCTAATGCAGGTGGGGTAGGAAAGACGAAATGAGACAACCTTCAGCAGTGCTTACATCTGGACTGCCTCAGGGAACCTGGACAGCCGCCTTAAAGGAGGTAATTCTAATTCTTAGCTCCTTCAGGACAAGAAGAGCTGGTAAGAAGAATTCCACTCAGTGGGGACATGGTATGAGAGGATAAGGCAATTTTGCACCACTTCAGGGAACCAGACTTCTCACAGGATGCACAACATTTGTGCATCATTATCACCCACTGAGTAAAGGCAGTGACATTTACTGGTGTGCCTATAAAAAATCACTGCATATTTGCATTTAAGGGCACCCAAGAGCAATCAAATAATCATATACAGCATCATTTAGGTTGGAAAAGATCTTTAAGATTTTTGAGTCCAACCATTTAACCCTACTCTACCAAGTCCACCACTAAGCTATACTCCCAAGCACCACATCTACATGGCTTCTAAATGCATTCAAGGATAGTGACTCGACCACTTCCCTGGGTATCATAGGCAGGTTTTCCTAGAGCCTCGTTGAAGATTTAGAATGTAAGTCCAACTCAAATGCTCTTCCACTACCTTCTATTTAGCTTACCTTTGAAAGAAGCCCTTCCTAATCTATCAGGCATAATTGCCAGCACAGGAGACAGTAAAGGATGTTGCTGGCAACAAGCCACAGAAAGCCTAAATCGTGTTTCTGAGTAAAGCAGGCATCAGTGACCAAGCTCAGCCCCTGCTTGTATTTAGTTTGTCCACATGACTGACTCTTACCTGCCAATTTCTGAGTGAGTTCAGTACTGCGTGCAACCCCCATGCCAATCTCTGTACAAGCCCAAGGTGAATAGAAACCCAAGTATTTAAGTGGAGCAGCGACTGGCTGGATCTAACAGGATGGTTCGTATGTGAATTTGAAGTGCTAATATAACTGGGAATACTGTTTCCAACTGGGATACTGCAGTCCCAGGGAGAGGCAAGAAAGGCAACTTCTCTGATCTGTGTGTCCTGATCGAGTCTAATGGTCTCTGCTGACCTGCAGGGGGTGCAGCTCTTCAGAGTTCTTACTGAAAACTCCCTTTTTTCTTTCAAGCAGACTTGTCAATCCAAAAAGGCAGGACTATACTCATTTAGATGGCTCTCTGCATTCAGATATAAGGTGTTCAGCGACCATATAAGGGAATTAATAACCTCTGCTACTCTTTAATGATAAAATTTTTGCAACATGCTTTGGAGGAACGTTTCTGTGAGCTACAAAAATGAGTTTGTGACAGCCACACCGAGCTAGGGCAGCTAATATGATTTTGTTGCAAGCTTTCTTCCTGCCAGTTTCGCTGTGGTGAAAAATACTACATAACATGTGTGAGGGAGCTGTCGAGTAGGAAAAAAATGTCCATGCTTGTCTTAATTCTACACAGGCCTAGCTTTGGACAGAATGCAAGACACTGATAGGAGTCATTGTGGAAGCAGTCAAGCTAGAAAGGCAGGCTCACTAAGGAGTCAGCGTTATCAGTTTGGGGTTGTGACCTTCTAAGCACTTACTAAAAGCTCTCCCTGCAAATGAACACAGAGTATTCCTTTCCTCCTTCTTAAGGGTAGTCTTCTCTTTAGAAGACTCATTTTCCATTCAACATATGCATGCCACCCAGAGCAATGCCATAGTCAGCAGCTCCAAACTTTTCTACCATGTTTGACCTGGGAGGCTGTTGGAGGAAGGATCAACTGATTACAACTGCAACTATACTCATTTTCCTCTGCACTCAATCCCACCAAATACCACAACACACACTAAAGTACTGATTTCTCTCAAGTTTTGAATGCTGTTGATATGTTGCTACAGTTTGGAACAGATAGGAGGAGGTGAGGCCTCGTTATTAGTGCAATTTGCACACCATGCTTAGCTGTGGTTGGGGCTGTAGGGCTAATGCGATGGGAGGGCTGACATGACAGAAGGCAGATGTTAAAGGTCTTTTTTTCTGTTAGATGAGTGTTTCTTGTTAAAAGCAAAGACAACACTTCAAAACACCTTTTTCAGGCTAGTTCATAGGAAGAAAGAAGGCAGTAAGTAGGGGGGTTGCTACATGCTGAGCACTTCTGAAAATCAGGCCACGTATTAGTAAGTTACATAGATTTAGGAGCCTCATTTTCAGCAAGTGTATTAAAGGGGAGAAGAAGAAAAAAATTTTTAAAAAAAGGCAAACAGGGTGGGGCAAAAAATTTGGCTTGGTTTGAAGAGAGATTAGAATGTCCTTAGAAAACCGCAAATTGCCATGCCTCCCAAACAGCCATCAACTGCCCAGCTGGGAGCAAGTGAGCAATTTTCACCTCTCCTTACCAATCTAGCAGCTTGGCTTGAAGAGTGAGAGGCTAAACTGGCCCTGGTGTAAATCATTATAGTTCTCCCTTCCTTTGCCTCTGCAACTCCTACAATTAACGAACAATTAATCCCTGTACCACAAGTTTTGTCCCAGGTGGCCCCCACTCTTGCTCACAATTGGTTGTGTCCCACAGGGTTTGGTTGCAAAGCTGCTGAACACTGGATTCAGAGAGAGAGAGCAATCACAGAGGGGCTAAGTCATGGAGGTGACACTTCTAGTTTCTACCTAAAAAGAAATCTTTGTCCCACTGTTTCTAAGGCACAATCCTCTGTTTTTATTGCTGGCCTTTGGGATTCTTCTTCCACTCCAACATCTGCTTCCTCCCTATTTTATAGGGATATGGCAATTTGTATTTCCTGGCTTATAGTGAGCCACAGTCAGATTTACTATTCAGCCATATACTGGAAAAGTTAAATATCCACTCTCCTCATACAAAGACTGATATTTATTTTATCTAAAGAATTTATATAATACCAACAGTCTGCCTTGGTGCAGCCAAAGAGGCTTAAAAAATCACTAGCAATCCCTTTTTTCCACCTCAGAGCCCACATCCTAAACACTGAACAAATCCCATCAGTGTTTAGGGCACATAACATCATTGTTGTCAAATCAATGGTGAATTTACGTGCTGTTAAGCCTTGGCATTTATTCAAACAAGCTCAGCAAGTTTTAGCACCACAATGCACTTTATGTTTTCGTCAATGGGTTTGCATAGGGAATGAGAGATGCTCTTTACTGCCCAGTCTACAGCAGTACACTCAGAAAGGGAGATGTGAAGAGAGTATCTAGCACAGCTAGAGAGCAGAACTGGAAGGGAAGCAAGTTTGGAAATTTACAGCTGCTAAGCAATGATGCTTCTTCTCCTCTGTAGATCCCAGAGTACTTTCCAGAGGAGGGAAGTATCATCATGGTGACCGGGAACAAGTAAAATGACTTACCAACAAGAAAGGCAGAGGTACAATTTAAGCCCTTGTACACTCCCCAAGTCTTTTCTGTGAATAAAAACACTTCTTTTGCAAGTCCACAGAGCTTGCTGCTCAGCATCCCTCTGCTCTGCAACCAGATCTCACATCCTTGAGCTCTCCATGCCCCCTCTTCCTGCAGTATAAAATGCTCCCTTTGCTCTGGAAATCACATCCATTGCTTTTTCCAGACCAGAGAATTTGAGAGTGTAGGATTGTTTGGTGACATGATGTTCACTCATCTAAAACAAATAATTATCCTAAGAGTTAATAGTTTGAGGAATTAAAACCTTGACCATTTTTCAGAGGAAAGAGGACATTATATCCATTGGTTTTTTTTGTGTTTTGTTTTGTTGGTGGGGTTTTTTTGGGTTTGGTTGGTTGGTTGGTTGTTTTTTGGTTTTTGGGGTTTTTTGGGGGGGTTAAGTCTCTATCAAATAAATAAGTAAATTTTAAAAACATATCTTCAGACAGATTTCAGGACAACAAACAAACAAACAAAAACTTGTGACAGTTATTTGATTTTTTTTTTCTTTCAGTGTTCTTGATAGTTTAGATATGAGTTATT
The DNA here is from genome assembly GCA_013399775.1 of Semnornis frantzii. Taxonomy (NCBI): domain Eukaryota; kingdom Metazoa; phylum Chordata; class Aves; order Piciformes; family Ramphastidae; genus Semnornis; species Semnornis frantzii. The sequence goes on from VWYK01054377.1 coordinate 28,171, forward strand.
TCTTCATGGTCATGCATGGTCATCATAAGCATCCTTCCATTGAGCAAATCATCCTACAAAGCCTACAGATTATTTCTTTCTCCAAAAGATCAATATCTAGCCTCTGCACTGGGAAGGTATGGCATACAGGGAAAAGCAGGATTGCTCTGCAACAGATATCCACTTGACAAATAGGCAATGTGGAAGGCTTGGGGAGCAGACAAAGCTAGGGAGAGTGTCTGGAGATAAGGAAGAAATTGCAGAAGGGGTTAGCCAGGAAGAGAGCTGCCTTTCAACCATAGTCTAGGGAATGGGAGAAACTGAACAAGTGATGCTGCTGTAGTGGAGGAGTAAGAGGCAGGAGACAGAGGTCTGTAGGAACACTGGAAGAAGACTAGAAGAAAAGAGATGGTATCATGGAATGATGGTGTTCTGACCAGGACAAGCAATTCCATAAACAACATTCTGCAAACCCTGCAGCCACTTGATGATGCTGCAGTGAACCACCCAGTCCTGGTATTGTTACATTTAGACATAGAAACTTTTGTTAGTGGTAGTTAAGCTAAGGCCTCACATCGCATTGTATAAACTGTAGGCTTTAAAATGTAACTGGCACCTGGGAAACATGTAGAGAATGTGCTGAAACTTGAAAAACAATTATCAAAAGGATCAGTAGAGCATATAGAACATGTAAGAATAACAAGCTGTTGCATAGAGATAAGAAAATATATGATAGACAAGAAGCCCAGGTAGTAGGAAGAATCAGTTAACCATTATCTGTAGGTTAGACAAGCGTGACGATTTATAGGTTTGGTAGTTGATTACCAATTGTTATTAGTATAAAATATGTAATCAAATGTGCTTGCTTTGAAATCCCCTGAAATGTGAAACTCTGCATGTAAGCCTAATTGAAAAAGGTATAAAAGCTGGTTTGAAACTAGGGGTCACTGGAATCCTGACTTGGGACATTAGTCCTCAGGTTCCCGGGCCCTGAATAAAGCACCGCATAAACTGACTCTCTGTTGGTTTGTGTTTT
>VWYK01054380.1:0-16449 GCA_013399775.1 Semnornis frantzii
CGAGGAAACGCGGCAGCCCTACGGCGCTGGCGACGTGCCGCTTCGCGACGTCCTGCGGCACGTCGGCCTCGGCTTGCGGTACGGTGAGAGGGAAGAGATCAGGGATGAGGGGAGGGACTGGGGGCGTCCCTGGGCTGAAGCATGCTCCCACCGCACTTGAGCCCTTTGGTGCTGTGGGCGGATCGCCCCCGGGGGCACTGGCGCCTGGAGGGCATAGCGCAGGAGATCTCGAAAGGCCCCGATCTGGAGCGAGCCGCTGTCCTCCTTCCTGAGTTGTCGGCATTTACCCACCCGCCTGGCTGGCGCCAGCGATAGAAGCAGTGGTACAGATTGTCCGGAGCAGAATTAGGGGTGGCACTCAGCTGTTGGCCTCCCCGAAGCCGCGCAGGAGCTGGGAGAGCTTGAGGCAGTGCTTCGGGAGAGCGAGGACGATGAAGGATCCTATTTCACAGCCCCGGGCCTGCTGCCTGGCGCCCGCCACCACCGCATCTTCCCTGGCCGGTGTCAGGCTCGCAGCCCCTTGCATGAGGCACCCCTTGGCAGATGGAGAATAAACCCTGGGTTAATTGGGAGGGTTGTGAAGCGCTGTACACGGCGGCAGGTCTGGGAGTGGGGACTTTTCTCAGCTCTGCGTTAGGGTGAGCTGGAAGTAACCAGGAAAAAGACGTGTGAGAAACAAGAGTATTATTTTAACCTTTAGAACTGGGTGCTGGCTGTGTTCGAGTACCTGCCAGGCCCAACATTGAACCCACGACAGTGTCATTTATTTCCTTGAGTTTGCTTTATTTTCTGCCTCTTATCTTCTGAGCTTTTTTTTTTTTTTCCTGCTTCCTTGGAGGTTGCTGCTGACAGAGCTGGTTCTTGCAGAGCCTGATGAAGGGGCAGATAGAATACTGCTTTGGGGTGCAGCGTGAGGCCAGTCTGACCCAAGACATCCCAGCACAAGCCTGGGCTTTGGGGAAGGGAGAGCGTGGGTTGTGTATAGGAGATAAAAGACTGCTGGAAAAGCTGCTGCAGCATGTTGGGGGTGAGCTGAGCATGTGAGAAAGTGTGAAGGTCTGGTGGGGTGAGTGAGGAAGGAAGGTGATCGCCTCTGTGCCTTCTTGAAGAGGCCAGTCCTAGCCTGATCTTATTAGGGTCTTAGAATGGAAGTGTCTTTTGTCCGTTCTAGAAAAAAAGAATTAAGGTGCAAAAGAAAGAAACTAAAACTGAGCCCCCTGCATGTTGCCCTGTACAAATGTAGGAGGTGATCAGGTTGTCATCCTAAGAACTTGTGCAGGCAAAAGCTTCCTTGTAACGAGAATTCATCCTAGAGAGCAGAGCAGAGGAAGGGCCAGAAGATCAAGAAATACCTGCATGAATTTGAGCTAAAAGCCAAGGGTATTAGTGTTGTCTGACAAAGGGTAGCTAATGCAGGGATGAGAAGATGTGTGGAAGGATGCATGCTCCTGGCATTGGAGGGCAGAGGCAGCCAGCCAATAGAAATCTGGGTGCTGGTGCTGCAAAAAGAGCCTGGGGCTCAGTCCTGTGGCATGACACCTGGGTCTGAACCTCTGGAGCCCTTCAGGTTGGTATGCCCTCTCCCTAATGACTGATAACGAGCAGCACCACTGTCTTGGAGGCACCTGTGCCAGGAGTGCTCTGGCGTGACTTGGTGCATTGAGGTAGCAATACTATCTCAGTGATAGGTGTGAGTGCTTTAGGGTTGCTGCACAACTTTGACCAAGGTTCTAGGACCTTCAGAAGAGCCATCTCATCCTGAGTTGGCATGGTACTGTTTTGACTTAAACCTCTATCTGATGGTTATCCTTTCCTGCAGCCCTAGTCTCTGCTGCAGATGGCATGGCTGGGGATGTTGACGGCCTTAGTGTAGGATTTTTGTTAACCAGTGCACATCAGGGTGACTTTCTTGTAGCTGAAAATATAGACAGAAAACTGTGTGAACATTCAGGCTGGGATGGGTGGGGGCAGGAGTAGAGGTGCAGGTAGGTTTCTATATGAGTAGCTGATTATGTCCTGGGTGGGGTCATGGCATGGAACATGATTCTAAGTGATGTCTGGTAAGCTTTTTAATTTCACTGCCAATGTGAAGGGAAAGAGATGCCCTTTGGACCTGGTGGGCCTTTTGGTGCTGCAGAGCACCTGGTTGTTCTCCTGGTTATTCTGTAGAACTGTCACAGCTGTTAGTTAGCAACCCAACATTGTCTACTCTCTCGACTTGGATGGTTTTTGGAAAAGCTGACGGAGGAGTTTGCTACTGACATGGCAGAACAGCCCAGGCAGTGCCTGGTTGGAAATCCCAAACCTCTCCTGCAGCATGCTCCTGGAAAATGTGATTTTTTTTTTTTTTTTTTTTTTTATTNNNTCCTTGAGAGAGAGGACACAGCAAAAGCTTGCTTTGGCAGCATAAAGCTGAGGCTGCCTCAGCCGGAAGAAGAGCAGTTACAGCAGATACAGCTTGAAGATAGCAGCAGGCCCTGATTCAGGGCAGTCATGCAGGACAGGCTGGTTCTTATGGTGCCCTGGACCTCTGCAGGCAAAATGTCCTTACACAGTCAAATGTGAAGGTGAATATGTAGGAATAGAGAGCTGGGTGCAGTCAGATCCTGTGATACTGCAACCTGCAGAATGTCATCCTGAAAGGGACTTGGGGACCTTACCTGTAGGTGAATAAAGATGAACATCCAATGCCACAAAGCCAAGCATGAGTTGTTTTTGTTGGAGTGTGTAAGATTAGAGGGTGTCACGAAGATCCTCTCTACCTTGCTCGTAGGCATTTAGTACTCACCCACTGCTTGTTGCCTGGGCTCTGCATTGTGCAAGCCATCAGAGCAGGATTGTGTGGTCCTGGCCATGGTGGCTTTCTCCTCTCAGCAGTGCGATATCCCTGCCCACAGATAGTTTGGGGATGTTGCCTGCAGCAAGGGCTTCCATGCCCCTGGCACCCAGACCCATGGAGCTGGCAGATGAGTCTTGCCTGTCTGTTTGCTGTGGGATGTTCAGCAGCTTATTCTGGTCTGGTAGCTGTTTTCTGTATGCTAATTGTCTCTGTATGGAAGATTTAACTTGAGGCAGTTCATTAGCAAACGCCAGTCCTTTATGAGCTCCGGCTTGGAGCCCAGCCCTACTCTTGCCTGGAGTGTTGCTGGCACACCCAGCTGCAGGTGTGCCCCTGTTTGGATATCTCTCAATTCCCAGGCCTTTGGGTGAGAAATTATCTGATGGGCAGTGCCTGGCTGCACTGCTGGCGTGCAAATGGAAGTGAGAATCCTGCCACCTGCAGTCAGCGCACTGCCTCCTCCAAGGCAAGACTGGTCTCTGCTATGTGCCCTGAGATGGACATGGAGGTGGAAGAGCAAGGCTTATGCTGCAGAGCTGCATATGGTTTTTTGCACTTGTGCCTACAATCCCAGAAGTTCCTTAGCAGGACATGCCCTGCCAGGCATGAAAGTGGTCATGCTGGTGGTCGTTGTCTTTCATTCTCAATTCTTCACAGACATCTGGAAAAGCCTTCTGCCTCTGCCTAAGATGGAAGCTCTCCTCTTAGGTATTAAAATGCTCTGTTTTCATGCCGTACTCTTGAGCTGCCTGAGCTCTGCCTGCTCGTGTCTGCAGATGGGTGACAGGGGCTGCACCTTGAGACACAGGTTCCCATTGTACCTCTCTGCAAGAGGCAGCTGTGATGTGTGTTAGTTGCATCCTGCCCAGCGACACTGAAGGGACAGAGATGCCTTGTCCTGTCTTGGTTCATACCTCTTTTTCCTTTGCAGATACTTCAGGTGGTGGTTCAAGAAGACTCGCATAGAGAAGAAGTCTGCTTTCATTGACCTCTTGTATGCTGTTCCTCTGCAGCAGATCTATGGTCAGCCTCCAGTTTGGCCACTGGGGTGGTGTGATGCTCAAGTGTACTGTGCGGGCAGGGAATAACTTGGGACAGTCAGTGTCTTAGAGGGGAGGACTGGGTCAGGGAGCTTGTGGAGTGTGGGCAGTACTGAGGCCCTGAAGGTGCATCATGGGATCCTTGAGCCAGATCTCATCATGAGCAGGAACAAGGGTTCCAACTTCCAGTGTCTTTTTCAGGATGCCCGCTGGGCGGGATCGGGGGAGGCACCATCACCCGTGGCTGGCAGGGCGAGTTCTGCCGCTGGCAGCTGAATCCTGGCATTTACCACTACAACACAGTCATCGCTGACCAGGTGGGTGCAGCAGGGTCTGTGAGGGCTGAGCACCCTTACTAGTTGAGGCATCTGCTCCGGGACTCATCTAATCCTCTTCACGTGCTGCCTCTCTCCTCCCCAGTTCACAGTGTGCCTGCGTTGCAAAGGGCAGACTGTTTACCAGCAAGTCTTGTCTGTGGAGAGACCCAGCACTCTGCAGAGCTGGAACTGGGGCTACTGTGGCCGCTATGCCTTCTACCATGCCCTGTACCCCCGTGCCTGGATGGTCTATGAGCTCCCGGGGCAAAATGTGGTGCTCACTTGCCGTCAGGTTTCTCCTGTTATACCCCACGACTATAAGGTGAGGAGGTGATGGCTCTGTGCAGCACAGCTTGGATGGATCAGATTGGCAGGGATGTGGCTGAGCAGCATGCATGGGAAGGGTTGGCACAGCATTTGTCCAATTGCGTGATGATGCTTAGTGTGTCCTATTTTGGTAGCAGAGGCTTGGTGCTGCCCTTGTGTTTGGGGTTGCTGCTATAGAGGAGTTCTTTGTCCCTCCTTCCCAGCTCAGCATTAGCTGAATGGAACCAGGACGGCCACCTTGTTAATGTTCTTTCACAACCTGGTCTCTTCTGTCCTAAGACCCTGTTTATAGTGCCAAGTGTCTAGCAGCATGACCGTGCAAGGCTTTGCTCCTCCTGGGGCAGTTGGTGCTGGATGGGTTATGCCTTTTTTCCTTCTGCGTAGCTCTGACTGCTGTTCCTTTGCCCTCTGACCTTTGCAATTACTCTTGGTACTGCTTGTTCTCTGGCTTTGGCTTTGTCCTGGGACTATTTCAGGTCTTGCTCACCCAGAACAGCAAGTCCAGAGCTGTGGACTTACTGCCTGGAGGATCCAAAGGCAGTGATTTTTGGAAACCCTCGCCCTGTACTCATGGGCTGATTTGTTGACTGGGTTTTCCTGGGAATGTTTCAACTGCATTTTTTTTTTGCCTGCTAGCCCTAAAGGAAGATCTGATTATTAGCTGGGCTTTCCCAGCACTTCCAACACGTCTCTGTTCAGCAACGCTCCCTGGCAAGAGGAAGCCCCACAGCAATGCGGAAGCTCAGGATGGCAGCAGGGGATGCCTTGCTGCTACTGCTCACTCCCAGCCCCAGGCGAGGGCGGCAGGCTGCACTGCTGACATGCTTGACCTTCCTCTTACCCCAGCAAAGCACATGAGTCTGTATCAACATGTTGAGCACATGGGTGGTGAGACATCAGTCTGAGTCTTAAACACTCAGGCTGCATTTCTACCTGCTTGTTGCCCTATGTGGGAATTTTCTATTGCAGTGCCTGCGATACGAGGTTTTGTATTGCCAGCCCCCTGAATTCCTCTGCTTTTTCTGCTACTCACCAGCTTGACCACAGACTCTGAAATCAAATTTGTGGTGATCTTGCTTACACTCTCGCCTTTGCATGCTCTGGGGTCTCCCCAGCAGTGGGAGAAGTGATGCTCCAGTGTCTTACTGTGGAGCACCAGCCTTACAAGCAGTGTTGCTGGTCTCTTCCAGGATTCCAGCTTGCCAGTGGGAGTATTCATCTGGGAAGTGGAGAATGGGAGGGATGAGGATGTGGAGGTCTCCATCATGTTCAGCCTGCAAAATGGCACAGGAACAAAGGAGGACAGAAGTGGAGGGCACTGGAATGAGCCCTTTGCCTTAGAGAAGCAGGGTGAGCGGGTTGCTGGAGTCCTGCTGCACCACTGTACATGTGTGAACCCCTTCACTTTTGCCATCTCTGCCCGGGAGAAGGTAAAGAGGTGGCACGGGGTGGGGAGGTTGTACAGTCTTGCTGAATGGGGCCTGGGCACTGCTTCGAGGAAGCTGGTAAAGGATGGGTGGTCAGTGGGCTGGGATCAGTGCTGGGCCTCAGTGTTTGCCTGGAGCAGGAGTGGTGATGTGACTTCCATAATGGCACCCTCTTTGGAGGTGGATGCCAGAAGAGAAATGTGAATTTAGCAGGACAGCAAGAAAGTAGATTTGAATGAGGGGCAGCATCTGGGGAGTGACTGTAGGGTCCCAGAATGGGGAGGTGGGGATAAGTGTGACCCCTCAAAAGTATTGTCCCTTGATGAAGCTCTTCCGTTCCTCTAGGCTGGCACAGAAGTCACTCACCTCACGACATTCAATCCTGCTGGATCAGGTAGAGAGGTGTGGCAGGATCTTTTGCGGGACGGCAGGCTGGATTCCCCTGTTGGTGAGTCCCTTCTTCCTCTCTGGGGCAGGCGAAGAGGAAGCCAGGGGAATGAGTGACCATTCCCTTTCCTCAACCATCTCAGTGCTGTTGCAAAAAGCTCTCAATGATGCTGTGTCTTGTTGCCACCTTTAGGCTGTATTTCAATTTCTGTTGGTTCTAAGGCTGTCCTTGTGGCTCTCCGAAAAACAGCAGCACTTTGGGATTGTTCTCAGCTATATTGTATGTGCTGGTATTTTGTTAGTCTTTGTAGTGTTGCAGACTGATTTCAGCTGAGCAGCCAGAGTGATGCCCATCCATCCTCTTTGAGTTCTCATTGTCAGGTCTGTGACCTGGGCCAAATAAAATTTTTTTCTAGCGAGTGTCTAACAGTCCTTGGTGTTGACATCAGCTTGCTGTCCTCTTGTTACTGTATTGGTTCCCTGAAGGTCCCTGTATCCCCTTGTTTACTTCTGCATCATTCACAGATCCCCCCTCGCTCCCTTGGCAGAAGGGTTGAAGGAGAATGATGTCTCCCAGCTCTTGCTGCTAACTTCTTATTGCAGTAAAAAGTCACCGTTTCCCTAATGTCTCTGCCAGCTTTTGATCAAAGCTGGTGCTGACAAACTAGTAGTGCTGGCCCTGGGCCTTTGCAAGAGTTTGTAAATATTTGGAAGTCTTAAGTTTCCTGCCTGGATACACTCAGAGCTCTTTAGGCTACTGGGATGTGGTTTTCCTTTGAGCATACCAGGCATTATCATAGTCCAAATCTGCACTTCTGTGAAAATTGTTGCTTTAATGAGCTTACCTGGTACATGTCTGAACCAGTACACAATTACCCATCTGCCTTAGGGCTTTTTTTAAATATGAGTGCATGTCAAGCACCTTCTAAAAAGCTTATGTCACTAGAAAGTCACAGTGTTTCTGAATTCAGTGCAGTTATGAAGTCATGGGGTGTCCTGTCCATGCCACTCATGCCTGGTGGCTTTTCCTGCTCTGTTTGTTCTCTGCTCGGATGACTTAACTTTTTTAATACTGCTGCCTGCGACAGATGTTTTTTTTCCTGTTTGGAGAAAGCAGTTGCTCATGTGCAGTAATGTTATCCCTTAGAACGCCCTCCAGCAGACTGGAATGGCTGAATAGTCTCACCCTGACCTGGGGTGTGTGGGAACATCCCCCCATAACACTTCCCTGGCGCCTTGTGAATGTGTATGGGTTTTTTTGTCCTGACAGGTAAAAGCGTCCCAACAGAGAAGGGGGAGGTGACAGCAGCAGCAGTATGTGCCACTTGCAGGGTGCCTGCCCATGGACACAGGACACTGGAACTGGCCCTGGCTTGGGACATGCCCTCTGTTCACTTTGGCTCCAAGGAGAAGCTGCATCTCAGGTGGGTGGATTGTCTCCAGTGGGGATTGGGTTGGATCCCTGAAGCCACCTGCTGCTGGGCTTGGGTGCTGCTTGGGAAGCCTTATGCCATCCAGTCCCTGTGACCATGGCCCTGTCAACTCATGGAGGAGACCTCCCTAGCCCTGTTTCACAACATAGTTACGTTATTCTGATGTTCACTATAGTCTAGCCCATCTTCCTTGGCCAGGTGGGCTTACCAGCCTGTGCCCATGACGTGCTCACCAAACCTCTGCTTGGCAGGCGGTACACACGGTTTTTTGGCAGTGGGGGTGATGCTGCTCCTGCCCTGTCACATCATGCCCTAACACACTACGAGGAGTGGGAGAGGAAGATTGAAGCATGGCAGAAACCCATCCTGGAGAACAGGTAGGGTAGATGGGAGTGCTTTCCCTATGTCTTTGTGGACCTCTCAGAGCAGGAGCACCACCATCTTGGCTTCTGTGGTTGAGTTTCCTTGTTACCTGCAGGCAGCTGCCTTCCTGGTATAAGTCAGCCCTCTTCAATGAACTGTACTTCATGACAGATGGGGGGACCATCTGGATGGAGCTGCCTCCAGACTGCTGTGCTGAGGAACTCCAGGGGCCAGCAGGGGCTGGCCTCTCCCACCTCCTGCCTGTGCTGCGGGAGTATGGAAGGTTTGCTTATTTGGAAGGTAACTTGCAGGAATGCGATGGATAGTCCCAACTCGTCCCCACCCTATTGCTCTCACCAGGTGGTTTTAAACTGTGATGGGGATGCTTTTCACACCCTGACAGGTAGATAGCAGTGCTGTTCCCAGCAAAACCCCCTTCTCGTAGGATATTTGATAATGTCTCCAAACCCCTCAGGGGACCCATACATAGAGCATAAAACACATTTCTAACTTGACCCCCTGGCTGTGCCAGAAAGACCCCATCCTCCTGGGCTGTGTGGGAGAGAACTTGTCCTTACTTTCCCTGTCCAGTGGCAAAGCTCCCATCCTTTACTGTCTCCCTGGTCCTTCCAGGCCAAGAGTACCGGATGTACAACACTTATGATGTCCACTTCTATGCCTCCTTTGCTCTCGTTATGCTGTGGCCCAAACTGCAGATCAGCCTGCAGTATGACATTGGTGAGTAACCCAGGACACCCTGGCCTGATGCCTACTAATGTCTTCACCTATGGAAGACGTGGAGAATTTGGACCCAGCATCCCTCTCCACCTTCTCTGCTAGGATTTTCAACCCCCTGACATTGCTGCCTCTCAGTATCTCTCCACCCAGTACTGGAATGCTTTCTTGCCGAGCTGGGAGTACACAGCTGGCTCTGCTTGTCCTGGGGCAGTCCTTGGTGTTACTACCTCTCTCCATGTCCCTTGCAGAGTACAAACGTGGGGTTGTTTTCAAACCTTGAATCTTTGGGCGGGGTTGGTGGTCCAACCAGTATTGGAGCACAACCCTCTGCTGGGGTGCATAAGGACTGAGCAAATTGGGATTCACAGCTAGAGCTGTGTGCTGCCCCCACCTTGCTTAGTGGGGTGGTGACAATTGTGTTCCCCCTCGGCCCTTTGCAAAGGGCTGTGAATTTGCAGCTAGAGGACAATGGACAGCTGGCATGTGGGTGCCAGTGCCCCTGCCTGTGACTTGTACTTGGAGGTTGCAACTGCAGAGCCTGTGTCCTTACTCTGTGACCTCTCCAGCTGTCACAGTGGTGAATGAAGATGCCCAGCCCCGGCAGTACTTGATGTGTGGTCAGACAGCCCAGGTGAAACTGAAGAATGTGGTGCCACATGACATTGGAGACCCAGGTGAGAGGTCTGGCCAGGCCTCCTGTGGGACAGAGCGGGAGAAGGGCTGCTCACACAGCTTTCTGAGGGTGGTTAACTTTCAAGCTGTGGGGGAAAGGGTAAAAGGTAGCATGCATGGAACACACTTGTTTCCTGGGTTTAAGATGCTTAGATGATTTGGGGTGGTGAAGGCAGCACTGATGAAACTTGTACCAGGGAGATGGAAGGAAGCTGAACTGTTTTTGCTAGCAATGGCACAGGGTGCAGCTTGTTGTTTTTGGTGCTGTTTGATCACAGCACCCTTGGGAACATGCTCCTGGATAGGAATGCAGAAATTAGTTGCTTGCTGCCCTTCTGCACCCACTCTGTCTTTGCCTAGATGATGAGCCATGGCAGCGTGTCAATGCCTACCTGATGCACGACACAGCTGACTGGAAGGACTTGAACCTGAAGTTTGTGCTGCAAGTGTACCGCGACTACCACCTGACACAGGACCACCTGTACTTGCAGGACATGTGGCCAGTTTGCCAGGTACTGCAGGGCATCCCTCTTGCCTGTTTGCCTTGAGAGCCATGTGACGTGTGAAAGGATGGATGCTACCAGCAGAGCATGAGGAGCTCGCTCACATGCAAGGGCTGTGTGAGCATCTCCTGCATCTCCCACAGGCTGTGATGGAGTCTGAACTGAAGTTTGACACGGATAACGATGGGCTCATCGAAAACGGTGGCTTTGCTGACCAGACATATGATGCGTGGGTGGTAAATGGACCCAGGTGAGCAAGAAGGGCAGGTGGGGTTGGAGATGGAGTGTGGGTTGCAAAGGTACCTCAGAGCTGCAGCCATGGTTCCCATCTGTTGTGGGAGCTCTCTGCAACCTGTGGGGTGTTCTGTGTTGCTGATGCTTCTCTCCCTTGGCTCTGGCAGTGCCTACTGTGGTGGGCTGTGGCTGGCAGCTGTCTGCATGATGTGCAAGATGGCAGAGCTGCTTGGGGATGCCAAGATCCAGCAGAAATATATGGACATCCTGAAGAAGGGCAAGGAGGCTTTTGAGAGGATGCTCTGGAATGGTGGGTGCTCATTGGAGGGGAACCTTGCTCAGCTGGCCACAAGCCCCCTGAGAAGGAGATTGCTTCTCCTAGGGTGATGGAGCCTTGCATGGGATTGAGAATGGAGGGAAGATGCTATAGCTCCAAGCAGAGGGGAAGGAACAGGTACCAGGAAAGGAACAGCAGGGCTTTCATGGTCTGGGAAAGGAGGGAGAAGAGAGTCTTCTGGAAAAAAACAGCTGTGCTCCTGCCTTGCACAGGGAGAACACACAGGAACCAGGGTCCCAAGCTATTCATTTAAATTTGTTTCTGGTCTTTTCCAGGGAAATACTACAACTATGACAGCAGTGGGAGCAACACCTCCAGCAGCATCATGTCAGACCAGTGTGCCGGGCAGTGGTTTCTTGGGGCTTGTGGCCTAGACCAAGAGGGGTTTGAGGTAAAGGAAGGGGCAGCCTGGCATGGGCTGGGAGGAGGGAGGATTTGCAGCAAGGCTGGCATCAGGTGTGGGTTATGCCTTAGGGGGTGCTGCGAGGCACTCCATCCTGCTCCCCACGGCAGTGAGTGCCTGTATGGAGGCTGCTGGGTGCTCAGTGGTACAACCCAAACTCTGCTCTTGCAGTGGCCATGAAGCAGCTCTGGCACATTTGGAAGAAGATGCCACTGAAGTTTGCTCTCAGCAAGGCACTGCTTGTTTGAAAGTTGGGAGAAAAAGTGTCTGAAACCTCCCATGCATTGGTTGTTGTCCAGCTCACTCCTACGCACATGTTGGAGGGAATTAAGGCTTGTTTGTGCCCTGAAGTCTGTTGCTGCTCAGATGCAAGAACAGAACTAGCTGAAACCTCCTCGTGTCCATCTCAGGTGGGATGGTAGAGGAGCAGCTGCTGGTGGTGTAATACCTGCAAGAGAGCTGGGAAGAGGAGAGTCATTGTATGGGTGTTAGGAGCCATAGGCAGGTCAGACCAAAGCTGACCAAAGCAGACCAAAGTGGTGGTGACAGACATGGCAATGCTTTGGCTGACCAAAGGAAGTGACTCTTGGGTGATGGGACCATTTCACCCTCTGCTGGTACCAGAGGAGAACTTCAGGAGACCTCTCCTGGCATTTAATGAGAACTGGATGCCTGGCCATACCCTGCTGCACTTATCCCAGTGTGGGTTCCTCAAGTATGGGTGCTGGGCCTGTACCTGGGGCTCCAGGCAGGATCTGGCCCAGACCTCATGGAGGGAGAAAATGGAAATGCAGTGCAGAGCAAAAGTCTTGCTTGCCTTTCCATAGCCTCAGACTTGTGTTGTAAAGGTGCTCTCTTCCCTGCTGTCTGGTCAGCTTTGAGCTCACTGCAGACGGGGTGGGTGAACCTCTCTCTTGTGTTACTGTGACCACTGAAATTGTTTCCTTGCCTGGCTGGCTGCGCTCCTGTAGCTTCATTAATGTGCTCATGCTGCATGCACAGGTCATTAATGAAATGGAAAGGGCTTTGACCCCAGCACTGAAGAAGCTGCCCTGAAACGTGCCATGGACTACTGCTTCACACTACCTCTCTGCTGACTTCTGCTCCCTTTACAGTGTGTGGGCTTATGTGCAGAGCTACACAGAGGAAACCTGCTGTTGGATGCTTGGCTTTAGCAGAGAAAAAAGGGATCTGCCACCTTTCCTTTGAGTCTGCTAAAGCTGTCTGGTTGGAATGCCCAACCTCCCTGGGCAAGCTGCTTTCTGCTGTCATCACATCTTCTGTTTCCCTTGGCTCTGGTGGCATCTGACTGGCAAAAACGGGCTGCAAGGTCCCTGGGCTGTGCTGATGAGCAGGGAGCCGCCAGGCTTTTTCCTTCCTTGCAAGTAGATGTCATGATTGCTCCATGATACTGCTCTGTCTTGGTCACCCAGCAGAGTTCTGTTTAGGGCTTCCTGTCAGGTGGGGTGGAGAGGAGCCAGCCCTGCTCTTGCAACACCACCATGTCTCATACTTGGCTCTTCTTACTGAGTCTGTGGCTTCTGCTGCCTTAACTGTTGTAGGTGTTATTGCCAATGAGGAAAGCAGTGCAGATGCTTTATTTGTGTCCAGCTGTGTGCAGAGGCTTTTTTGTTTGGGTGGCAGCTGTTTCTGTGCCCAGGTGTGCTTGGTAGGATTGTTTTATTCAGTAGTGGAAGATTTGTTTTGCTGCATTTTCTTCTTTTCTGTTTTGGCAAATGCTTACCATTGTGACACTTGAGTCTCTTCTTGTTACTATTTTGAACTCTTATTTTTTCTTGTTGAACAACTTTATTTCCTTCTTCCCCTTACTGTCAGGCAAAGGTTTTTACTTCTTCCAGATACTCTCTTGAAATGGCTGTTTATCTAGCAAGCATTCCTGACCTTTCACAAATCTGTAACTTTAACTTAGGGTGAAAGTTTCTAAGCTCTCCTACCAGACACTGAAAACTCAGGCATCCCCTCATCCCCAGACTGTTCCTGCTCTCACCCCTGATTCTCCTCAGTCCAGGCCAAGAACTCTTTGCACCATGCCTTGATTGCAAAACTGGAAGGACTAAAGGCCTTTTGAAATTACTCAGAACTAGACTTTGAATTTTTTTTTTTTTTTCACCCCGAGCTAAAACTGGAATTTTTTGTTGTTGTTTTTTCCTTCTCTCCAAGATTCCCAGCATTGATCCAAACAAACCTGCTGGTATCCACAACATTCACGCTGCAGCTGCAAGATGCTTTCTGATGTCATTAGGCTGGCTTTGCTGTATCTTTCATTTTGTCAGGAAGAGACCTTCAACCTCACTGATCCCCGACCATCCTGCAGCTACCTCTGCCACGTTTTTATTTTCAGGGTGGTAGAACACTGTAACAGGCTGCCCATAGAGGTGGTGGAGATTTTAATATTTGGTCAAAACCTACCTGAACACTGTTCTGTGCAACTTGCTTAAGGTGTTCTTGCTCTGGCAGGGCCTTGATCCATGATACCAACCCCTTCCAACCCCTATCACTCTCTAGTTCTGTGGTGGAGTCCAGCTGTTAACCCAGCACTGCCAAATCCACCACTAATCCACTCCGCATCTATGTGTCTTTTTAAATACCCACCCCAGGGAGGGTGACTTCACTAAGCACCCTGTTCCAGTGCTTCACAAGAAGAAAGAAGAAATTTTGCCTTATATTTAACCTAGACCTTCACTAGCACAACTTGACGTTCTTGTCCTGTCATGGTTATTTGGGAGGAGAGACTCATGCCAACCTCACTCCTTTCAGATGGTTCTGGACAGCAAGAAGGTCTCCCATGACCCTCGTTTTCTCCACACACAAAACCAAACTAGTTCCCTCAGCCACTTCTCACAAGACATGTGCTCTTTGACACTCACCAGCTTCATTGGCCTTCTTTAGACATGCTTCAGCACTTCGTTGTCTTTCTAGTGACAGGCCCAAAACTGGACACAGTATTTGAGCTGTGGCTTTAACCAGTGCTGAGTACAGGGACACTGCTACTTCCCTGCTTCTGGCAGCCACATTATTTTAGACACAAGCCCAGAGGCTATTGGTCGCCTTAACCACCTGACACATGTTCCCCCATGCCTGTAACACTGCGTGTTGTGACCCCAGAAGGTCCATACGAATGATCGATGATGTTGTGGCTGCCTGGGCAAATTCCCAAAAACTGTGGGGTTTAGGCCAGTGACTGAAGGTGAGGGGCTGTCTATCAGCCTCCCAGAAAGAAGGCAGGATGAGGTTCAGCATGTTTGTGTATGTTTTCAGGGAAAGAGAATTTTAACTTCTTGTTACTTCCTAAGGTAGCTATTTGCTTGGCAAGCAGCATTTACTTCTTTCTCCTAAAAACCTCACTGAAGACCAGCCTGAGGAGTCAGTACTGAGTCTTGATCCCAAAGTCCCCTCTCTCTCTCCACACAGGTCTTCCCCAAGAGTCATGTTGTTAGTGCACTCAAGACTATCTTTGAAAAGAATGTCATGAGCTTTGCTGGTGGCACTATGGGAGCGGTGAACGGCATGAGACCTGACGGGGTGCCAGACACCTCCAGCGTGCAATCCGATGAGGTGTGGATTGGCGTGGTCTATGCTTTGGCTGCCACCATGATCCAGGAGGTGAGTGGTAATGCTGCACCCCTTGGCACGTGCCATCTCCTTGTGCTTTGTTGATGTGCCAATGTTGTCTTCCTCTGCTGCAGGGGCTGGTGGAAGAAGGCTTTCGTACAGCAGAGGGCTGTTACCGGACTGTTTGGGAGCGGCTGGGCATGGCCTTCCAGACACCAGAGGCGTACCGGGAGAAGAAGGTGTACCGCTCACTGGCTTACATGCGGCCCCTCAGCATCTGGAGCATGCAGCTGGCACTGGAGCGCAGAGCCAGTTGGGCACCAACACCCACACAGTCTCCCCAGGTCCCCATCCGCCCCTGAGCCTGGTGCCAATCAGTAGGGCATCAGGTGCGCTGAGGGACTGGGGGGGGTCCCACTGACAGGCTAGGACCCTTCCCTTCCCTTTCTTGGCTAATAGTCCCATTGCTGTTTTCCTTCCTTAACTCCACCACATGCCCTTTGCCTCAGGGGGCTTTCAGCTACTGATGCTGAGCACAAGAAAGGACCAGAAATGCAGGTGATTCCTCCTCAGAGAGGAGAGGGGTGGCATGAGGAGGCACTGCTGGAGCTTGCTCAGAGCTCTGACAGCCTGCGGGACTTGCAGCCATTCTCCACTGGAACTGGAGCCTGCTTGCAGTCAGCAGGCTGGGTAAGGTGGGAACTGGCCTTCAGAGCCACAAAGCTTGGGCTATAAGTGTGTATGTGTGAGGACACTGGACTGGTAAGCTGTAGTGGGTGCTGTAGTTGTCCCTCAATTATGTGACACTGCAATTGCAGGCTGGCTCTGCCTCAGAGCCTGTGACAGATACAATCCTTAGGAGAACCCTGGCCGGTGACAATCGGAGCCCAAGCAGCAGGTCCTGGTCTGGTACCATGGCACCTCTCCCTGCTGGTGCCAGGGGCGGGCAGCAGAGAGTGTTCTAGGGGATGAATCACTTTCAATTCTTAATAAATTTGTCCAGCTGTCTCCTCCTTGTGTGTCTTCTCTGTGATGGGGGAAGCTGGAGAGGGGTAAGTTTGTTCTCCTTTTTCTTCCTGGGCTGGGCTGGAGATATAAGGAAGGAGCAAGTCCTGATTACACCTTGGCTCTTGGGGAGTTGCTTAATGGGAGAAAGACGTGTCCCCATCCCCCAAAGATATGGTGGGAGGCAAGTCCTTGTCTTGTCTCTCTCTCCTCATGCCTTTAAGGCAGGGGAAGGCAAGGAGCCTGGCCAGCATCCCTCCTGAACATGCCTCTGTAGGGAGCAGGGTGGCCCAGGTCTGGCTCTTGGCCAAACACTGGGAGTGGCAGGGCATGGCTGTGGTGGCCTGGACCTGCCAGCCACTGATAAATGACCTTTGCTCCTTGGGGAGTGCTCTGCAGCTGCCTGGGCAGAGGAGAAATGCTAGCCGGGGAGGGCAGGTTGCCTTGGATGTGGACCAGCCAAAGTCATCCTCCCATGGCAGAGCCCCAGCTGATGGAGAAGGGCAGTGATGCTCCCCTTAGTGTCCCTGCGGGGAGACTGTAGAGGCACAGAGGTGTTGCTAGGGACAGTGACATCCTGATCCAACAGGCATTGAACAGAAGCAGGTGCCAAAGCCAAGAGCCCCCCTGGGTCCAGTCCTGCTGGTTCTGATCTTTTCTTATTCCTGGAAGGGAAGGCTTGCTTTTCTTCCAGTTGTCCCGTTGCTAGGGATACATCTTTTATAACCAGCATCACACCTGCTGATGTCTGAACCCCACCCCTTGTGCCCCCCACCAGTAAGGATTCCACTGATGCCCAAGGCATGGTCTGGATGCAAGGAGGCATGGCCAAGGTGTGG
This sequence comes from Semnornis frantzii, assembly GCA_013399775.1. Taxonomy (NCBI): domain Eukaryota; kingdom Metazoa; phylum Chordata; class Aves; order Piciformes; family Ramphastidae; genus Semnornis; species Semnornis frantzii. The sequence continues at coordinate 16,438 of VWYK01054380.1, forward strand.
TCTGTCTTGGAG
>VWYK01054387.1:6322-17232 GCA_013399775.1 Semnornis frantzii
TTATCTTTTCTTCCCCTCCTCCTTTCCCTTTTGCTTTCCCTTTCTGTTTTCCTTTATCTTTTATTTTCCTTTCTTTTCTTTTATCTTTTCTTTTATCTTATCCTTTCCTTTCCTCTTTTCTTTTCTTTTATCTTTTCTTCCCCTCCTCCTTTCCCTTTCGCTTTCCCTTTCTATATTCCCTTATTTTTTCTTTTCTTTTCTTTTATCTTTTCTTTTATCTTATCCTTTCCTTTCCTCTTTTCTTTTATCTTTTCTTCCCCTCACCCTTTCCCTTTTGCTTTCCCTTTCTGTTTTCCTTTATCTTTTATTTTCCTTTCTTTTCTTTTATCTTTTATTTTTTCTTCCCCTTTCCCTTTCCTTTCCCTTCCCCTCTCCCCTTCCTTTTTTTCAGCGTAAAAGAACTCGGAATACGAAATTTGACTCAAAACCAGAAGAGCTGACTCGTAACTCCTCGAACTCTCCTCGCTGCTCGCAGCGCCTAACGCAAACTCCTGTAACAAGCCTGCCGGCTTCATTTTACGCTGCGAGGGCGGGAGCGGGCGGAAATTCCAATGAAGCTCCACCAGATTCGCATTAAATTAACGTGATGAATGCTTAAAAAAGGCTTTCTAATTAGGCATCGTTACTAACTGGAATGCCAGGTGAAAGAGATCAAGCCCTGAGCTGACCTTGCCGCCGGTGGCCCCCGGAGCTGGTACCCAATCCCCGCAGTGCAGTGGCAGCTGCGCCGGAGCCGCTGGGTGAGGCTGTGCTGTGCCAGCCCTTCCCCCTGCCAAGAAGCATTCGCAGCTCTGTCAGCCTGGGAGGGGGAAAATGATGTAAATAAAGCAAGAAAAAAAAAAATAATAAATGGATGGGGGTGGGGAGAGAAGTGGCGACTTTGGGAGCTGAGCTGAGCAGCTGTGCCGTTCTTTTTCTGGAGCCGTGTCCTCAAGGGACTGCCACAAGACGTCAGCTGCTCTGCCTTGTGGTGGGTGGAATGAGTCTGGCTGCAGCTCAGTGTGGCTTCCCGAGGAAGCAGGGTGGCAGCTAAACGTGTACCAACACACTTCCAACACAAGCTGGCTCTCCCGTCGGAAAAGCTCTCACCCACACGAACGTTACGAGGCAAGCAAGAGAGGGAATCGCTCCCTGCCTGTGCTGCTGCTGCCGCAGCAGGTGGGACAGGGAAGTTTTGGCAGCCACAAAGCTTGGAGAAGAGAAGGCTTCCAGGAGAGCTCTGTCTCTTGGCTGGTGTGGACAAATTGCCTGCTCCAACGCATAGCCACTGACTCTGGAGTCCTCTGGAGTGCCTGCCCAGGCAGGGACTGGCAGAGGAGTTTCCATGGCATGGTCCTGCCTGGGGAGGGAAGGTGGTTGAGATGAATCCTGTTCTAAGCCACAGTGTGCTGGGCTGCTGCAAGAGCAGTGTGGGCAGCAGGGCAAGGGAGGGCATTCTGCCCCTTGGCTCTGCTCTCCTCACACCCCACCTGCAGTCCTGGGGGCAGTTGTGGAGCCCCCAACACAAGCAGGACATGGAAGTGTTGGAACCAGTCCAGAGGAGGCCACCAAGATGCTGAGAGGGCTGCAGCAGCTCTGCTGTGAGGACAGGCTGAGAGAGTTGGGGCTCTGCAGCCTGGAGAGGAGAAGGCTTCCAGGATCTGAAAGGGGACACAGGAGGGCTGGGGAGGGCTTTTGACAAGGACTTGTGATGACAGGAGGAGGAGGAATGGGTTTGAAGCAGTGGAGGTGAGACTTAAACTGGCTGTTAGGAGGAAGTTGTTTGGAGTGAGGGTGGTGAGACACTGGCACAGGTTGCCCAGGGAGGTTGTGCAGCACAGAATCACCCAACATGATCAAAGATCACATTGGGTGATTCTGTGCTCCGCAACCTCCCTGGAGGTGTTTAAGGCCAGGTTGGATGAGGCTTTGAGCAACCTGTTCTAGTGGGAGGTGTCCCTGCCTATGTCCTTGGAACTGGCTGAGCTTTGAGGTCCCTTCCAACCACAACCACTCTGTGATTCTTTCAGGTGGAGCAAGGCTGATTCAACATGGGGTCCAGAGCCCTCCTGGCACTGTGCATGTACCAACTAAGAAAGAACATCTGCTATGGAAGAAAATGAACAGGATGAAGGTAGGAGCAGAGCAAATGGCTTCCCAAATCCTTCCTTTGGCACCTGTGGAAGAGCTGAGATTTCACTCAGGAGATGCTAATCCCTGACCTCAGAGGATATCCCTTCTACTATCTTGCTGTTCCAGCTCCCCTGAAGCTGTTCCTCCTCTCAGGTCTCTCTGGCTGTGCAGTCGTGGGGGTAGCACTGCCTGGAGCTGTGCTCAGATCTGCAGGACATCTCCTCCACACATCCCTGCTCGGCCAGTTCTGCACGAAGCATTTGCTGGCTCCCTGCAGCCAGTGTTAGACGTGGGTGAGAATTCATGAACAGAGATTTTTTTTCCCCCCCTCCTTCCTCCTGGGCTCTGTGCACACAGAGCTGCATGACCAATCTCAGCAGCATCCTCTTTCAGCTTCAGTCACACTCTGCTTGAGCCCTTCCTCCAGCTCTTCCCACACAGCAGATGAATGCCAGGAGCTGCTTTGCTGACCTCTCTTTAGTCTTGTGAATCTCATACCCTGGCCACTGAAATCTGTGGGATTTTGCTGAATTTTCTACCTTCACAGTTTTGGAGGCTGCCTAAGGATCTCTTCTTTCTTCAGTAATGCTTCACCACCACCACCACCAGATGTTTTTCTTTCAGCTAGTTTGTGGCCCTTATCCTTTAATGATGTCTTTCCACATCTCCCATCTGCATCTCACACCTTACATTCACGAGTGGTTTTTTTTTTCCCCCACAGCAGTTGTTTGGAGCTAAACATCCTCTGAAGAAGAAAAAAAAAAAAAACAAAAACAACCCAATAACAACAACAAAAATAAATCCCACAGTTATTTCTGCTCAGTGTTTGGGCCTTAATTTCTCTCCTCATCAGACTCCTTTTAATTAATGCCTGTAGGAATTTAATCTGTCTACCTTGTTGATACCTCTGGCTATCAGCTGCTGAAGGAAGTGTTCAGAATCTTATCGGCTCACAAACATGCATTTGGCTTTACTTCAGCTGCTTTTCACTTCCCTGTGTTCCTAAAGGCTTCTTTTAAGGTTTCAGACCTTGTTTCTTATCTCTTTCCATGGCTAGTTCGTTGCTGAATTAAGCAATGCTGGGACAGGTCACTTCCAATTTCCTTTGGCTCGTGGTACAGATGAATTAGCCAAGCTAACTGCAGAGCATTCCCTGCTCCTTGGAGCCTCTTCCCTCCTGTGGGTGGAAGTTGAGGCATAGGAGGTTCCATGTGAACCTGAGGAAGTATTTTTTCACTGGGAGGGTGACAGAGCACTGGAACAGGCTGCCCGGGGGGGTTGTGGAGTCTCCCTCTCTGGAGATATCCAAGAACCATCTGGATGCATTCCAGTGTGATCTGCTCTTGGTGATCTTGCTCTGGCAGAGGGGCTGGACCAGATGATCTTTCAAGGTGCCTTCCAGCCCCTGACATTCTGTGATTCTATGATTCTGCTGCTGCTTCCTCACGGATCAGATCCCACACCAACCTGTGCTGTGGCCAAAGGGTTTCTGCTGTTTGTCTACAAGCTCCTCAGGGAATACCTGTGGACTCCCAGGATGCTGCAGACTCCCAGCCCCTTGCAGAAGCCTGAGGCAAAGAGCAGAGCTGGGATGGGAGGCTACTGCCTTGCTGGGAGAGGGGGGAGCAGGAGCTTGAATTACTGTTGTGTTCCTGGACAAAGCTGGAGCACGTTGCCAGGGAGAAGGGGGAGGCACCAATGCCTAATGAATTTTCTAGAGAAAGAAGGCAGATAAATCTGCCCTCGTGGAGGAGCCTGACATGAACACATCCTCTCACTTGTTTCTCTCTCATTTTTCTCTCCCACTATCATATATCTGCCCCTTCCCTCTGCCTTGCACACCTCAGGTTCCCTTCACACCTTTTCTTATTCCATTCCAGTCTACTGATGCCCTCACACCATTTGTGCATCCCCACACATTTCTGCATCCCTCCTCTGCCCAGCTTTTCTCCAAGGCACTGCTGAACCCAAGAGAGGAGCAGGGAAGCTCCAGCACTGGGGGATTTTGGCATTGAAAAGGATTTTACCACTAGCAGTCCAGCATTGTGTGGGTTTTGGATTGGAGGCTTAGAACAGCATCCCTGTCCTCATGCTTAACTCCCCACGGAGAGCCAGGTAGGACCTGAGGCTCCTGAGAGGCTCCTGAGAAGCTCCTGAGAGGCTCCTGAGAGGCTCCTGAGAGGTTCCTGAGAAGCTCCTGAGAAGCTCCTGAGAGGCTCCTGAGAGGCTCCTGAGAAGCTCCTGAGAGGCTCCTGAGAGGCTCCTGAGAAGCTCCTGAGAGGCTCCTGAGAAGCTTCTGAGAGGTTCCTGAGAAGTTCCTGAGAGGCTCCTGAGAGGCTCCTGAGAGACTCCTGAGAGACTCCTCAGAATCTCCTGAGAGACTCCTCAGAAGCTCCTGAGAATCTCCTGAGAAGCTCCTGAGAGGCTCCTGAGAAGCTCCTGAGAGGCTCCTGCGATGGTTTTGGCTTGTCCCAGCCCCGTGGGGAAGTGAGCTCCCTGGTAAGGTGAGCTGGACACTCAGATGAATGCAATCTGGTGTTGTTCCTGCAGGATCTCCCCTGATTCAGGCCAGCTGATGACGTGGGTCACGTCTCCACGTCTCCACCAAGTCATTAGCAGTGGAAAAGGCCTATTAATTTGGATATAACTCCCCTTGGGGCACGAGGGCAGAAGAATTCCCTGCCTGGTCCTGTCTACTTATTTTCTCATTTGGGTTTTTTTTTTTTTTNTTTGGGTTTTTTTTTTTTTTTTTTTTTTTTTTTTGATGAGGTCTGCATGAGAAAACAGCTTTCAGAGGCAGCAGCCTCGTTGCTATGCAGGAGGTGAGGTGCTGCTCAGAATCCCATTGCCTCTCTTATTGAAGGTGTCCGTGAAGCTGTCAGCACACACCTAATAAAGTTCATTGCCACTCTTAAATACAGCTCTTGAACAAGGCACTGCTCTGCCTTGGATCCAGAGGAAATTCAAGGAGAATGCTTCACAGATCACCGGCACTGAAAATCTTCCCTGCCTAGGAAACAGTTCCCCGAGTGGCCTCCTGCTTGTGACTCAGTCATGGGTAGGTTAGAATCGTGGAATGGTTGAGGTTGGAAGGGACCTTAAAGCTTAGCCAGTGCCAAAGACATAGGCAGGGACACTTCCCACCAGAGCAAGTCTCATCCAACCTGGTCTTGAACACCTCCAGGGAGGTTGTGGAGCACAGAATCTTTGATCATATTCTGTGCTTCTGTGCTCCACAACATCCCTGGGCAGCTTGTACCAGTGTCTCACCACCCTCACTGCAAACAACTCCCTCTGAAGGTGTTTTGCATCACTCAGGTCTGCAGAAGCATTGCTGCCCCATGGGAACTTGTCCCGCAGCACTCTCAGCTCCTGCTCCTTGCAGCTGCTTCCCAGCAGCTCCCCCCTCACCTGTCCTGCTGCAGGAGGTTGTTCCTCCCCAGGGCCAGGGCCAGGCCCCTGCCCCTGCCCTTGCTGACCTTCATGAGGTTCCCTCTGCCCAGCTCTGATGTGGTGTCACCCACTCCTCCCACTTAACTATCATCAGTAAACTTGCTGAGGGTCCTCTCTGTCCCCTTCATCCAGGCCACTGATGAAGGTATTGAACAAGTCTGGAGCCAGTCTTGACCCCTGGGAAAGAGAAGCAGAGGTCAGTGATGTTGCCTTGTCCTGTTCTGCCAGCCCAGGTGAGACCTTCATTGAATCATAGAATGGTTTAGTTTGGAAGGGACCTCAAAGCTCAGCCAGTTCCAAGGACATAGGCAGGGACGCCTTCTACTAGTACAGGGCACTCAAGGACTCATCCAACCTGGCCCTGAACACCTCCAGGGAGGTTGTGGAGCACAAAATCACAGAATCTTTGATCACATTCTGTGCTTCTGTGCTCCACAACCTCCCTGGGCAACCTGTGCCAGTGCACACAGAGAGGGATGTGCAGACAGAGCAGCCTGAGCATCCTTCCTGCAGCCACAGCAGCACATTGCCAGTGTTGGGTGCATCACTTGCACACCTCCATGGTTTGAAGAGCCAGCCTGTGTCTGCCCTTGTGACAGTGTCCCTCACTCTGGGCACTGTCTTGCACCACGTCCTGGTCACCAAATTGGAAAAGTGTGGGCCTGAGGAGTGGAGCACCCACTAGAAAAGGAATGGGCTGGATGGCTGCACCTGAGCACAGATATTGGCTGGGTGGTGAATGGCTTAGGAGTAGCGTAGAGGAGAAGGCCTTGAGGGTGTCAGCTGATGACAGACTCCCCAGGAGCCAGCACTGATCCTGGCAGCAGAGAGCCAGCTGTGTGCTGGCTGCATCCAAAGCAGGGAGAGCAGCAGCACAGGGAGGGGATTCTGCCCCTCTGCCCTGCTCTGTCTTGCCCTGCTCAGACTACACCTGCAGCACTGTAGCCAATTCCAGTCCCTCCAACACAAGAAGGACACTGAACCCTGGCACAGGCTGCCCAGGGGGGTTGTGGAGTCTCCCTCTCTGGAGATATTCAAACCCTGCCTGGATGTGTTCCTGTGTGATCTGCTCTGGGTGCTGCTGCTCTGACAGGGAGGTTGGACTGGCTGAGCTTTGGAGGTCCCTTCCAGCCCCTGACATTCTGTGATTCTGTGACATGGAACTGCTGGAAAGGGTCCAGAGGAGGCCACGAAGATGCTCAGAGGGCTGGAGAACCTCCCCTCCCCAGGGGACAAGCTGGGAGAGTTGGAGTTGTTCAGCCTGGAGAAGAGAGGGCTCCAGGGAGACCTCAGAGTAGCCTTCCAGTACCTGAAGGGGCTCCAGGAGAGCTGGGGAGGGACTTTGGACAAGGGCTGGAGGTGTCAGGATGAGGGACAGTGGCTTTGAGCTGGGAGAGGGGGGAGTGAGACTGGAGATGAGGAAGAAATTCTTTAGAGTGAGGGTGGGGAGAGACTGGAATTATAGAATCATAGGATAGTGAGGTTGGAAGTGACCTCAAGAATCATCTAGTTCCAAGCCCCTGTCATAGGCAGGGAAGAGGCTGCCCAGGCAGGTTGTGGATGCCTCCTCCCTGGAAGTGTTCAAGGCTGGGTTGGATGAAGGCCTTGGGCCACCTGTGCTGGTGGGAGATGTCCCTACCTGTGGCAGGGGTTTGGAACTGGGTGATCTTGAAGGTCCCTTCCAACCCTAAGCATTCTATAATGCAGTTCTCACAGGGGTCACATCTTGCTTTAGGTGTTTCAGAGCAAGGTGAGCCAGGGATGGATACAAAGGCAAACATTCCACTTGGTGAGGTCCAAGCTGAAATCCAGGGCTGAAGTCCTACACTCCATGGTTTCCAGGAGGCTGCAGCAATCTCTTTATTTCTCTCCAAATGACTGTGACAAACTGGAGAAATGGTTTGGAAGAAATAGGATGCAATTTAATAGAGATAAGTGCTGGATTCTACATGCAGGCAGGAATAATGAACTGTTCCCAGGCAGGCTGAAGAAGCACAGAGCTGACTGGGCAGCAACCCTGCAGAAAGGACTGGGGCTCATTACTGATCTCTGTGTCAAGCACAGTCAGAGGTGTCAAGCTGCAGTGAAAAATGTCAAACAGGAGAGCTTGGGGGGGGAGCTATCACCAGTGAGACACACAAAATCCTGCTCTGCCCACTGTCACTGAGATCTCAGCTGCTTGCCTGCATCCAGTTCTGGGCACAGCTCCTCTAGAAAGTGGCAGAGCTTTCAGAGTGTCCAGAGCAAGGAGGACAGGCTGAAGCCTAACAGAGGTGATCTGCAAAGAAAGATTGGGCAAATTGGGATGGTTTAGTCCAAAGAGGAGGAACTCAGGCAAGACAGAATGGTTCTTAACTAGGAAAAAAAGACTGATGTAAACAGAATGGGAATAATCACTTTGCATGTCCATGGAGAGCAGTAATGGGCAGCTGCAGTTCCACTTCTACACTTGGAGAAGCCTTCCCAAGTGCAAGGAAAGTAAAATGACAACCAAAATACCTCAGGTGGAACCTGAGACAGCTGCATTGGTGCAGACTGTCAGGAGCAGCCCAGAGAGGCAGCAGATAAGAGTGATGCAGTCACATCAGTTCTGGACAGAGACAGCAGGGTGGCTTAGGTGACTTCCTGACATCCAGGACCCTCAAAGCATCTCCCTGGCATCGCTTTGGACACAGCATCCGAGTGCAGCAGCAGGTAATGCCACTGAGCTGGCTTGCAAAGACTGTGCTGCCAATTCAGAGCTCTGCTGTTCTCCCCTTGACCTCCCTCTCTGCTCAGCCAGCCCAGGAAAAGAGTTTGCTTCAGTCCAGCACATGGAAAACACTGCCAGGAGCAGCAAGAGCTGCTTGGGCTTCACTACCCTTTCACTAGCAGTGCCAGCCACACTGCCAGCTTGTAGACCCTGTGAGAAAGCTCTGCTGATGAGCAGTCCTGTGCAGCAGCAACTGAGGGCAGAGGCTTCCCTCCAGTCCTTACTGGGAGCAATCCAGTGGCTGCTCACTGTGGCCATCAGCCTGTGGTTTGCAATATGTGCTGTGAGGAGTGGCTGAGGGAGCTGAGGTCACAGAGTCACAGAACTGAGCAGGTTGGAAAAGACCTCTGAGTTCATTGAGTCCAACCTAGCACCCAGCACCTTCTAATGAACTAAACTCTGCCACCAAGTGCCTCATGCATCCTCTTCCTAAACACTTCCAGGGATGGGCACTCCACCACCTCCCTGGGCAGCCCATTCCAGTGCCAATCACTCTTGCTGGGAAGAACTTCTGCCTAACCTCCAGCCTGACCCTGCCCTGGCACAGCTTGAGGCTGTGCCCTCTTGTTCTGTCCCTGAGTGCCTGGCAGCAGAGCCCAACCCCAGCTGGCCACAACCTCCCTTCAGGGAGCTGCAGAGAGCATTAAGTCTAGAGAAAAGGAGGCTGAGGAGAGACCTCATTGCTCTCCATGACTCTCTGAAAGGAGGTTGGAGTGAGTTTGGGGCCAGCATCTTCTCCCAGGTGCTAAGTGATAGGATGAGAGAAAATAGCTTAAACCTCACTAAATCAAGGAAGGTTTAGGTTGGATATTAAGAACTGGACACTCTTTACCAAAAGGGTCATCAGGCACTGTCCCAGGCCAATGGCGGAGTCCCCATCCCTGGAGGGGGCTTCAAAGCTGTTTGAATGAGGATCTTAGGGCCATGGTATTCCTGATACACTCCTGGCTCAGGAGCAGTGTGGGCTGCAGGAGCAGGGAGGTTCTTCTGCCCCTGTGCTCAGCACTGCTCAGGCCACACCTTGAGTGCTGTGCCCAGTTCTGGGCCCCTCCATTCAAGAGAGATGTTGAGGTGCTGGAAGGTGCCCAGAGAAGGGCAGCAAGGCTGGGGAGGGGCCTGGAGCACAGCCCTGTGAGGAGAGGCTGAGGGAGCTGGGGGTGTGCAGCCTGCACAAGAGGAGGCTCAGGGCAGAGCTCATTGCTCTCTGCAGCTCCCTGAAGGGAGGTTGTGGCCAGCTGGGGTTGGGCTCTGCTGCCAGGCACCCAGGGACAGAACAAGAGGACACAGCCTCAAGCTGTGCCAGGGTAGGCTCAGGTTGGATGTTAGGCAGAAGTTCTTGCCAGCAAGAGAGATTGGCATTGGAATGGGCGGCCCAGGGAGGTGGTGGAGTGCCCATCCCTGGAGGTGTTGAAGCAAAGCCTGGATGGGGCACTGAGTGCCATGGGCTGGTTGGTTGGCTGGGGCTGGGTGCTGGGTTGGGCTGGGGGAGCTTGGAGCTCTCTTCCAACCTGGCTGATTCTATTCTCTGATTCTAAGGTCTAAGAGTGGTGTACAGGGAGATATCAGGGTGGACTCAATGACCTTAAGATGTTTTCCAAGCAGATGATTCTGTGATGATTTCCCTGAGCACCATGTGAGTGGCCTCTGCAAGCTCTTGTGTTAGAGGCTTGAATGCAAAGGCTCCTTTGCCTGCTGTGCTGGCTGGAAGTGAATAACCCAAGACAACCCTTGAAGGAGCTGCTGCCAGTGGAGAACATTGCTGCATCTGTTCTGAGGACAACCTTCTCTGCATCTTCCCCTTAAATGCCTGCTTTCCCCTGTTTAACAGAACAAGTAATTAACGATGTTAATTTTAATCTCATTTGCTAATGAAGGCAGCCTAATTGCACAGTAATTGGCAGCAGCTATAGCAGGAAACAGAAAATAAACCCTGCACATGTAATTCACTCTAACTTCTTTCTAATTGCCTCTCCAATGGCTCTCCATCATCAATGATGTCTTCAGGGGATTTTGGTAATGAAGAGGAGCCAGGGAGGCAGGAGAAGACATGACCACTGAGGGGAAGAAGGTAGCCCAACAGGCCAGGCCTGCTCCTGCCTTTTTCCAGCCTTCTAAGGCAGGAGATGATGAACTTCCAGATGCAACAAAATCAGAGCCACGTTCTGTTTGGATTCATCAATGTGGTGCCCATGGGCTGTGGGGACTGTGGTTTGCGAAGAAAGTCACCTGAAGGATCTCAGCCTCCCTCTCCTTTTCCCAGCTGCCTGCTCCCCTCCATACCTTTCAGGGTGGCCTCTTCTGGAGCCCCTTTTGCTCCCCTCCACACCTTTCAGAGTGACCTGTTCTGGAGTCCCTTTTGTTCCCCTCCACACCTTTCAGAGTGACCTGTTCTGGAGTCCCTTTTGTTCCTCTCCACACCTTTCAGAGTGACCTGTTCTGGAGTCCCTTTTGTTCCTCTCCACACCTTTCAGAGTGACCTGTTTTGGAGTCCCTTTTGTTCCCCTCCACACCTTTCAGAGTGACCTGTTCTGGAGTCCCTTTTGTTCCCCTCCACACCTTTCAGAGTGACCTGTTCTGGAGTCCCTTTTGTTCC
>VWYK01054389.1:0-23130 GCA_013399775.1 Semnornis frantzii
CTTCCAACCTAAACCATTCTGCACTTCAATGCTTCCATGACCTAACCCTGTCCCTTTGCTTTCCAGCAGGTGGTGCTGCGGCAGAGGCCGGCGGAGGGCAGAGCACGGAGGGGCCAGGCCGGGCAGGGCAGCAGGGTGCCCAGGCGTGGGCCCCGCTGGGTGCCGTGCAGCAGCTGGTGTTGTGAATCAGGCCGTCACCAGCTGGAGAACGGCTACTTCACAACACCAGGGTCGCACCGCATCACACTTCGACCAGCTGGAGAGAAGCAGAGATGGCCCTGGGCGGGCAGGGCATGTGGAGCACCTTGGACTGCCTTCGGCCAAGCCCAGACCTGCACAGGTAATCAGGTGCTCAACTCCTGTTTAGGCATCAGCCTCCCACTCAAGTCTGAAAGAGAAGCTAGGCCCCTAAATATCTCAGTGGGTCTGGCCCCAGCCCCTGCCTTGCTGTACAGTGCAGAGCATTGCTTCAGCAGGCACAGGCCAGCATTGCCAGCAGCACTGTCACTGTCTGCTGGCATGCAGTGTGCATGTTGAGGAGCAGGTAACTTTTATTAAGCCATAGTGAAAGAGCCACAAAGATGCTGAGAGGGCTGCAGCAGCTCTGCTGTGAGGACAGGCTGAGAGAGTTGGGGCTCTGCAGCCTGGAGAGGAGAAGGCTTCCAGGAGACCTTAGAGTAGCCTTGCAGGATCTGAAGGGGGCTGCAGGAAGGCTGGGGAGGGACTATTGACAAGGTCTGGGAATGCCAGGCCAAGGGGCAATGGGTTTGAAGTGTGAGAGGGGAGATTGAAAGTGGATGTTAGGAGGAAGTTGTTTGCAGTGAGGGTGGTGAGACACTGGCACAGGTTGCCCAGGGAGGTTGTGGAGCACAGAATCACCCAGTGTGATCTTCGATCACATTCTGTGCTTCTGTGCTCCACAACCTCCCTGGAGGTGTTCAAGGCCAGGTTGGAGGAGGCCTTGAGTGACCTGTGCTAGTGGGACGTGTCCCTGCCTGTGGCAGGGGGTTGGAACTGGATGAGCCTTGAGGTCCCTTCCAACCTTACCATTCTATGAAGACAGCTTAAATCTCTTCCTGAATGTATGATTGCTGGCAGGCAGACAGACATGGGGCAGAGAGCAGATCAGGAGTAGCATGGGACAGCCTGGAAACACAGATGAGACCAAAGATGATTGCATTAGACCCATCCTAATCTTTCTGTTCAGGTGGGCTTCCTTCAGAAACAACCCCAAATTCATTTTATAGCAAAAAGGCCTTAAAGAGCATCATGCATAAGAGATGCATGGGGAGCTCACGTGTACATTAGGAGAGGGCAGCCTGTTGATGCAGGCTAGCACTGAGATTTTCTCACTGATTACAGGAGAATCAAGACTGTGTTTCCAGTTCAGGCAGGATGGCAACGAGGAGTATGGATTTGTCATCCAGCACACAAAAAGTCTGGTTTATTAAACTCCTTCTCTGCTAACACAAACACTGTGCTCTGTGTGGTAGTCTCATTGTTCACTGTAACCTTGAAAGCTTCAATACCTTTCAGCCCAGGGTTTGTTTCATGGGGTAAAACTCACAATTGTTTTGCAACAGGAGGCAACACTGAAATGGCCTCACTAAGCTCTGCACACACACTGATTTGCATGAGGAGCTATTCATACACAGAACCACTATTTCATCTTCTATTGTGAGCCAGAAACCTGCCTGACCTATTCAGTTTCTCTTGGTAAATACACCTAACATTTGAAGTAGGTTAATGCTTAATATCCACTGCCAGGCAGCCTGCTAGTCTATCTCCATACTTCCTCAAGTGTATGTGGAGAGAGGTCATTTCCAGTTCCCTTTGTAAAAGAATTTGTCAGGAACATCACATTGCAGAGGTACCTTGGGGGCATTAATTGTACTCCCTGCTTCTGACTTGAATCCCTCACACTTTATTCTCTTCTGCAGTTATTTCCTAGCACATTAACGCACGGCATAGTGTAGCATTGCTGCTGCAAGGCAGGCACCCCTGCTTGTCACTGAGGATCCTGATCCTGCCATCTCAGGAGGCGAACTGAAGGCTCAGTAGCTGACCATCAGGTAATGGAAGGTATTTCTGTGCTGCCTTCAGCAGTTAGAAGTAGCTGATGGGAGTGTGTGCCACACTGAAAGCTCAATGGACAAAGTAAATATGGATTTTACATTTCTGTCAATGTTACCCCTCAGTAATCACCTACAGTTTGTGCTCGAGGCAACCCCATGCTGGCTGCTGAGCTGGAAGAGCAGGGACTCAGGGTAGCCTCCAAAACAGGAGGCTTTTGCCAAAGTCTCTGTGTAGGCCTGGAGAGCTTCCTGCTGCTTTCAAGACTCCTTCTTCTGTTTGCATACAGTTATCAAAACTGGCTGTTTACCACCACCCCTAAAACAATACCCCATTTGAATTGTTGAAAGGCCTAATTTTATAATCTTAATAAAACACTGTGGCAGAGGGGGAAAAAAATAGCAAAGCCTATGAAAGCTGAAATGCTGGGCTCTAATCTCTCGTGAGCTGGGTTTTATTTAAGCAGTTGTTATTCCAAAAGTGCTCTTTGTGTTTAAGCAAATGATATCTCATTTCACCCTTGAACCCTTTAAAGTTTATTTTCCCAGCACATTTACTAAGTACTACAGTTGCTCTTCAGTTATCTTTTCTCTCCTTTCTGTGCTCAGCAGTAGCACACAAAGCACTTCAGAGAGTAGCATCCTTCTAAGTTTTGTGCTTTTCCCCCTGCACGCAAAAGCCAAGCTGACAGGCACAGTAGGGCTCAGCATCTCACTGTGCTCACATACATGCTGCTGAAATATTCTGGGGTTCCTCATCAAAAATGCCAGCAATCTAATTCCTTTTTTTGTCTCTTTAATTTGTCTTCCTCTTTGGCAAGCAGCTAATGCAAAATTAAAACTGTATTTCAGGCAACACCGCAAAGCAAGCGGTAGGTGGGACTGAATTTTGGTTCCCACAAACTTGAGGCAGGTTTTAGTTCAGTGCTATAACAGCACCGTAATAGGAGGGAGAAAGTGCAGAAACATCTTAACACAGTGAGCAAGAGGTGATGCTAACAAGAATAGAACAGAATCACCCAGGTTGGAAGAGACCTCCAAGCTCAACCAGACCATGGCACTAAGTGCCCCAGCCAGGCTTGGCTTCAACACCTTCAGGGATGGGCACTCCACCACCTCCCTGGGCAGCTCATTCGAATGCCAGTCACCCAAAAGTCTCTGGATAGGATGAGACTGCAGATTTCCAACAGCCTAACACCAGTGCCTCCAACACAGCGCAGCCAAGCTTCCCACTCAGCACCTGCCCTTGGCTGCCTGCATCCTGTGAGCATCACAAATTCAGATACCTTCACCAGGGCTGCAGCTTTGTTCACAGGAGCTGAAGGCTTATTCCCTTAAAACTAAGCCCCAGAAAATGACCAGGTTGCAAAGTACAGATGTTTCTTAGTGACTAAAACACAAAAACCCTTGTGCAAGCTTTCTTTTTCAATAGAGCAAACTCTGCTGCCTTGTCATGTGAAGTGATATCCCCACAGCATGGCTTTGTGTATTTTTCCCTTGCTGATGTTGCTTTTTGATCACTACTGGATGGAAATGAAATCTTGGATGCTTCAGGGCTGCTGTTAGGACAGATTCAATGAGATGAAAACGCATTTCAGGAAATACCACTGAAGGCAGTTTTTGTTTTAATTTCCAGGGACACACTGGGGGCTCCAATTCCCCAGACACAGGAGGAATTGCAGTTAAAGAAAGGCACACTGAAAACACACATCGAAAGTCTGTCCTTCCAGTCCTCAGAAGCAAATGTCATTCAGAGGTATGGCCACAAGACTCTTTTGAGGGCAGCATTTGGGAAATCCAAGTCCCTTTCTTCAGGTTGTTGTTTTAAATTAAATGCTCCCTGAGCACAGACACACTCAGGGCCATGGGCAGGGCTGCAGCACTGTGGCATGATGCTAGTCTGTGACTACATGCCAGTCCCACAGCTTCTATGCTGCAGTCCATCAGCCTGCCCCACCAGTTCTGTCTCCAGTTTACTCACAAACCCTTCAAGCCTGCCTCATGGCCTTGCAGCCTGGTCCCCATCTGAAGGCATCACCCAAGGCTTGGGGACTCTTGAGTACACCACACCTCACTATGGTCCTCTCCTTTAGTATGGGATAACCTCCTTTCTCTTGAGTGTGCATCCCCATGTCTTTCTGGACAGGTACCTGGCTAGGGAGGTGGTGTGAACATCAGATGAGGCATGATGCTCCTGTTACTCAACACTTGTAATTACACAATCTGCCTCAGGCAAATAGTGCCAGACCAGATGATTTATGCAGTGTAAATCACTGCTTTTCACAATCTGCTTGGTTCAAACCCAGCATCAATCAGTTTAGAATGCATCTGAAGAATTTGGTCTCTTCTTGTTTAGGCACATGACAGGAATCCATCAAGTCTCACAGTTAGATCTGGTCAGGATAAAAAAAAATTCACTTTTTCACATCCATTCATAGAAGGAAAAATCCCTATTTGGAAACAGTTTAACTGAAAAAGTCAGACACTCCATTATGGAACATAACCCAGATTAACAGTGACAGGCTCCAGGATTTTCTCAGAGGGAAAAAAATATCCAAACCACTTCCAAAAAAAAAATTTTTTTCCTATAGAAATTAGCATTAAGTGGGGGAGAGCAAAACTGCCCACATTAGCCTTTTTCCACAGTGCAGTGGCACTGAATGACTCCCACAGAGTGGGGAGGCACAGCTCTTAAGAGAATCACAGACTGTCAGGGGCTGCAAGGGACCTCAACAGCTCATCCAGTCCAAGCCCCTGCCAGAGCAGGAGCACCCAGAGCAGATCACACAGGAACACATCCAGGCAGGGTTTGAGTATCTCCAGAGAGGGAGACTCCACAGCTCCCCTGGGCAGCCTGTTCCAGGGCTCTATCACCCTCACAGGGAAAAACATTCCTCCTCATGTTTACATGAAACTTCCTATGGCTCAGCTTCCATCCAGTGCCTCTTCGCCTGCACATCACCCAGCAGAGCCTGGCTCCAGCCTCCTGCCACTCAACCTGCACATCTTTAGAACCATTGCTGAGGTCACCTCTCAGGCTCCTCCTCTCCCAGCAGCACAGCCTCAGCTCCCTCAGGCTCTCCTCCTAACAGAGCTGTTCCATTCCCTTCAGCATCTTTGTGGCTCTGTGCTGGACTCTCTCCAGCAGTTCTATGTCCCTCTTGAACTGTGGGGCCCAGAACTGGACACAGGACTCCAGATGTGGCCTCAGCAGGGCAGAGTAGAGGGGCAGAAGAACCTCTCTTGACCTCCTAACCACAGCCCTTCTAATGCACCCCAGAATGGCATTGCCCCTCCTGGCCACCAGAGCACATTGCTGGCTCATGCTCAACTTCCCATCCACTAGGACCCCCAAATCCTTTCCTCTTTGCTGCCTTCCAATAGCTCAGTCCCCAACCTATCCTGCTCCCTGGGCTTGTTCTTTCCCAGGTGCCAGACTCTACACTTGCCCTTGTTGAATTTCATTCCATTTCTCCCTGCCTAACCCCTCCAGCCTGTCCCAGTCTGGCTGAATGGCAGCACAGCCTTCTGCTGTGGCAGCCACTGCACTCAGTTTGGTGCCATCAGCAAACTTGCTGCCAGTGCACTCTGTGCCCTCATCCAGGTCATTCATGAATATATTGAACAGTACTGACCCCTGTCAGTCACAGCCTCCAACTAGACTCCATCTCATTGACCACAACTCTCTGGATTCTTTCCTTCAATCAGTTCCCAATCCACCTCACTGCCTGATCACCCAGACATTGCTGCTGTGCCAGGGGGGCTTAAAGAGGCAAGAAATTTGGCTCCTTTCAGATCTTCTTGCAGCATTCCCTCAGCTCTCTCCATATACACATCACACATAACACAGTGGGGTAGTGACACACAGCATGGATCTCTAAATAATAACCAAAAAAGTAATAATAAAAAGCCCCAACCATCCCCATCTAAATGGATTTCTGTAAGACACCCAAAGAACTTGCTGCTTACAGACAGGGACAGAGCTTATGAAGATGCTGACACAATACCACTACCCAGCTGCAGTATCTGGAGGTGACTGCTGATGCTCTACAGCCCTAATCAGGTCTCAGCTGACTGCATTCCCATTTGGGCCCAGTTTCAATCTCAGTGTTCACAATTCTCCAAAGACTTCCAGATTAGAGAAGTGAATGAATTAAGGTTGCTGCAAATATCAGCCCCAAAACCTTGTAGGAAGGAAAAAGACCTTGGACCTGACATTCTTAACAAGACAGAACAAAACCCTTTGCCATGTGGGAGGCTTGCTGAGGTATGTGTCTCTGTCTGGATTAATACATCTTTTAGTATATTTATAACATACATTACAAGATATAGCTTAGAATATTTATGTATAAAATATCATAGAACCATAGAATGGGCCAGGCTGGAAGGGACCTCTAGAACTCATCCAGTCCTGCCCCCCTGCAGTCAGCAGGGACACCCCCACCAGCCCAGGTCACCCAGGGTCCCTTCAAGCCTCACTTTGACTCTCTCCAGGGAAGGGCCCTCAACCACCTCCCTGGGCAACCTGTTCAGTGCTCCACCACCCCCATAGTAAAGAACTTGTACCTAACATCCAATCTAAATCTGCTCTTCCCAAGCTTGAAGCCATTGCCCTCATCCTGTCCTGCAGGCCTTTGTAAGCAGCTTCTCTCCATCCTGCCTGTGGGCCCCCTTCAGCTACTGGCAGGCTGCTATTAGGTCCCCCCAGAGCCTCCTCCTCTCCAGACTGACCAGCCCCAGCTCCCTCAGCCTGTCCTCATAGCAGAGATGCCCCAACCTTCTGATCATTCTCTGGACCTGCTACATCAGGTGAAGTGAATGGGGAATTAAGGAATAAAAGCCCTTCTACCTTCCTCCTAGCCAAAACTGTAGCTTGATTGGGAAAGAGAGGTGAGAAGAGTCCCACTGCCTTGGGAAGCAAAAACAGAGAGCTGAATTGTGTTCTAATGACCCTGTGAGGGAGCACAGCAATCTGGGTGAGTCTCTTACCATCCCACAGCAGGGCCTTGTTCCAGCACAGTAAAACGTGGTGGAACAAAGCCCTGAAACTCAGCATTGAGTCCTTCCTCTTTCCCCAGGTGACCTCTCTCATGGGGCCACAAGAGAGTAATTTCACCTTTACTTAGAGCAGAAGATACTGAAACAGAAACGCAGCCAGGAGGGAAACCCTTCCAGATCAAAACCAAAACAGATCACTTTTTGAACATATTAATAAGGATCCTGATTGTAAGTATTCTAGCTGCTCACAGAGGAATATCAACAGTAGAATGCTGCTCATTTAAGCTTGGCTAATTAAATGCAAAAAGGGGAAAAAAAAAAAAAAAAAAAGCTCTGTTGAAACAGCCACATGCAGGCAGCACTCACCCAGCCCTTTGCATCAAACTCCTGGGTGGGGAATGGCTGAGAGCAGCCCTGAGGAACAGGCCCTTAGGGTGTGGGGTGAGGAAAAGCTCAAGATGAGGCTGCAGTGTGAGTGCAGCCCAGACAGCAACTGTGTGCTGGGCTGCAGCAAGAGCAGTGTGGGCAGCAGGGCAAGGGAGGGGATTCTGCCCCTTGGCTCTGCTCTCCTCAGACCCCAGCTGCAGTCCTGTGTGCAGTTCTGGAGCCCCCAGCACAGGAAGGACATGGAAGTGTTGGAGCAGGTCCAGAGGAGGCCACCAAGATGCTGAGAGGGGTGCAGCAGCTCTGCTGTGAGGACAGGCTGAGAGAGTTGGGGCTCTGCAGCCTGCAGAAGAGAAGGCTTCCAGGAGACCTTAGGGTAGCCTTGCAGGATCTGAAGGGGGCTGCAGGAAGGCTGGGGAGGGACTATTGACAAGGTCTGGGAATGCCAGGACAAGGGGCAGTGGGTTTGAAGTGTGAGAGGGGAGATTGAAAGTGGATGTTAGGAGGAAGTTGTTTGCAGTGAGGGTGGTGAGACACTGGCACAGGTTGCCCAGGGAGGTTGTGGCTGCTCCCTCCCTGGAGGTGTTCAAGGCCAGGCTGGATGAGGCCTTGAGTGACCTGTGCTAGTGGGAGGTGTCCCTGCCTATGGCAGGGGTTGGAACTGGATGAGCTTTGAGGCCTTGTTGAATGTCATGAGGTTGGCCTGGGCACAGCTCTGCAGCCTGTCCAGGTCCCTCTGGATGGATCCCTGCCCTCTAGCAAGGCAACTGTGCCACACAGCTTGGTGCCATCTGCACACTTGCTGAGGCTTCACTGATTCCTCTGTGCATGGCACTGACAAAGATGTTAAATAGCCATTCAAAAGGAATCAGGGGAGAAGAATTGGATCTGTTACCATCAGTTCTGGACAGCCTGAAGGTACCTGCTGTCAGGCACTGCCCATGGGTGGCTGCAAGGTGGTGGCCAGCCAGAGCCATTTTCCTGCTGTTCCATCAGTGAGCATCCCCCTTCTCCCTGTGCTGGGTCTGGGCTCTGCAGCCCAAGCAGGGAGGAGAAACATCTCTGTGAGTCTGCTGTCAGTCAGCACATTCACACTGGAATGGGTTTTGTTCTCCTCCTTTCACTTTTTAAACGTATTTTATTTCAGAGTTATTTATTGTGTCTCTGAATTTGCATCCCAAGGGCTTCTGTATGACAGAATGTAATAGTATTATCATTTTTACACATTAGGGAACATAATATTTAACACTCAAAAACTTCTAGCTTCAAAGTGCAACACAAACAGTAAAACTACACTGGGGGTTTGGTTGGGTTTTCTTTTTCAGGATAGCTTGTTCTTGCCTGAAGCTGTACAACTTCTCTTTGTATTATGCCTCATGAGGAACAGAGCTTTTCTGTCACCACCTCTGTCATGCCAGAGGATGCCAGGTTTTTGGCCTCTCAGAGCAGCTCTGAGCAAAAGGGACTTCCCTTGCTCCCCCCTTTTTCCCCACCCACCTGCAGCTCCCAGAAACCTACCTTATTCTTGCCTACTGAAGTCCAAGTCCAGGATTAGACAGCACCAGCAGTGGTCAGTCAACCCTTCCTTTGACAGCTTGTCCTGTTTCCTGTAGGATAAAAGCTATGAGATGTTAATATTTTTTGTTCTTTTCTGCTGCCAATAAGCTTATTCCCTGTATAGGCTTAGAAATGTGAGCTGCAACCCACCTCATGCCCCTGCAGTTTGAGTTATGACAGTGACCCGGGTGACTTGCAACAGGCCTGTCTGAACAGTGGTGGTCTGCAGAGCTAACAGTGAGGCTGCTCATCATCATCCTGGGTTTGAAAAGAACCTTCCCTACTACATCTGTATCCCCAGAGGAACACTGAATACATCTAATGGAGTAGTAACCCCACCAATTGGGATTATCCAGTTTGTGACATATTGTCTAACGTGTATTTGTTTGACCAGAAGAAATATATCATTTGAGACATGTTTTGCATGCATGACATACTCACAAGTCTTTGGTCCCATAAAGCACCATATGAAAAATAGCTAAGATTGCTAAATCTGTTAATAGCAGTGATTTTTCCATCTGCAAGAGTCTGAAGCTCTTGCAGGATCTATAAATTTCCCCCAAGTGTCTTTCAAAAGAGGATTAAGATAAACAAGGTTTTCTGTTGTTCAATAGATGCATATATTACACTTCTACAGGGCTCTGCACCTGTGCTAGAAAACATTTTGCATCCCCAAATCAAAAATACCTCTTCATGTTAGGTCTCAGGAAACAATTTTTTCCCCTTCTGCATAACAGGTTTTAATCCCTCTTCCAATTTTACTGCATCTAGACAACTGAGAAAGAAGGATTAAAACCAGTCTCAGCTGGAGACACCAGACAGGATCTGTATTCATCTCCCAACTATGATTTGTAGTGCAATGAATTCTCAAGAAATATCTTAGCTTGGCAAGTGTATTCTGGAAAAGAATGATTCAGGCTGGATGAAAATGGATGTTAGGAGGAAGTTCTTCGCAGTGCTGAGACACTGGCACAGGTTGCCCAGGGAGGTTGTGGCTGCTCCCTCCCTGGAGGTGTTCAAGGGCAGGTTGGGTCATGGAGCCTATCACCCAGCAGCAATGGCTTTGCTCTGACACAGGTTGCATTGAAAGATCTTCAGGGAAAGAAAAATAGAAAGCCTCTCATGGAATCTATATCACATGCTTGATCTGACAAACAGAAAATCACAAATCTAAGAACAATGAAGCATATAAATACATCAGTTCAGGAGTCATAACAATCCACAATTTCCACAAATTGCACACATTTTTCTCCCATCAGCTCCAGCCTTAGATGCTTCATGCATTTTAATGCACACTTGCAGTGCAAATTAGTTTCAGATAACTCCTGTTTGTCAGCTGAATCAAAAAAAACAAAAGTCTCACCCACAAAAAAAAGTTTCTGCAGGCTCAACAGATGATCAGCTGTTCTCCCAGCCTTGGCCTCTGCAGGGGAGTTGGTGCCTGAGCTTTGGAGAACCAAGGGCTGGCACTGGTCCTCAAACATGCTGCTTGGGGAGCAAAGAAAGACTCATGAGCAGGAGTTTGAGCTCTCAAATTAAATTCCCTGCCTAGGTGCAATTGGCAGGTAAAATGAATTCTCCAGCTCACTTTAAAAGGGCAATAAAACATAGTGCCTCTTGAACCACCACAGAAGCACCTGCAGATTCTACAGTGCTCAACTGCAAGCCTGGAAACATCTTGTAGTGGTTCTAGGTGTCACCCACCCCACCCCCTCCCCCCCAAGGATTCACCCAGACTAAACTCAGCTGGCTGGAAGTTAAGGAATGAAGCTTTGTATTCACCAAGATGCTGAGAGGGCTGCAGCAGCTCTGCTGTGAGGACAGGCTGAGAGAGTTGGGGCTCTGCAGCCTGGAGAAGAGAAGGCTTCCAGGAAACCTTGGAGTGACACTGGCACAGGTTGCCCAGGGAGGTTGTGGAGCAAGAGTTATTCACAGTCACTTCTTCTCTGACCCTGTGATGGTGCAAACCCTGGAGACAAAGAATTGAGACACTTGCAACTTGTTCTGAACTTTGCTCCTCTATCAAGAAGATGCCTGAGCCTTTCTTGGTGGACTTTTCTCCCTCTCCCATCTGCTTTCACCTCCATGCAGTCAGGAGGAAGAAAGACATAGCTGAAAAGTGGCTGCAGTGTTTTCTCTGCTACTGTCCAGCATGATTGCTGGAGTTAAAAGGGTTTCAATTTGCAGCACCTCTCTTTGCACTCTCTTGATAATGCAGTGTCTTACTGCAGCTTTTTTGCAACTCTTTTAGCTATCTGAAGAGAGCTGTGCTGGACAGATTGGGCTTTTGCCTCGTGTCCTCAGACAAGGCACGAGGATAAGGGGATTCACAACTGATCTCTGCCTTCCCTTGCTTGTCGTGGGGTCAGCCAGATGTAATGTTTGCATTTTGTTTGATTCATTCACCACACTATCAGTGTAACCCAAGACAACATGGGTGACATTTGCTGTGAGCTGGCCCCTTTGTCATTAAGAATTGGCCTAAATCCACACACATTTAGTGGTAATTGGTAGGCAGGCAGCAGAGAGCAAATACCTTTTCTTTCAAGCCCAAGAAAAGCCAGTGCTGGCTGATAGTTTGTTGGCGCTTTCCTGCGTTAATTAAGTACCTCTCATCTCATATTAAATGTGGTCTCTCTGAAAATCTCCAGTGAAAAGTCTGTTTGTTAAAAGTGCCAATTGAAGTCAAAACAATGTCCAATATTGCAAATTAGGATTCCAGAATCCAGGATGAGATCTATTAGGGTTTTTTTTTTCCCCCCTGTTTAACTAATTAAAAACATGGAAGGACAACATTTGTTTTGTCATTCTTCTGTCCTTAGGACTCCTTAGAGTAGCTAAGAAAAGAAAACAAAATTCCCTTCATTTATCTTAAGGTACTGGCTGGTTTACCCATCTGTGAGCAAAGAATGTTTTTGCTTAGCTTGCTTAACTAAATGAATCTTGGTTTGCTTGCTTGCAGCTGAAGACAAATTAGTCTGATTATATACAAAAGGGCATACAGTACATCAAGGAATTAAACTGTGACTGGGTATTTAGGATGAATGAAATTAATAGGCAGCAGCAGCAGCTTTGCATTGCTCTGAACAATCAGCAGCCTCCTTCTCTCTCAGTCTTTCTAAAGCACTTTCAAAATAATCCTCAGTGTTATTCTTGTGCGTAAGTTGTTGGCTTGCAACTATGGATTTTTAAAGAAACAACAACAAAAACCAACCCTGTGCAAACTTGGGGTTTTTTTTTGGTCCCTCTGGTGTAGGGAGCAGTAGCAGAGCTCAGCAGCTCACTGTGATGCTGCTGCCTTTTGTACCCAGCTGTGGAACTCCTTCCACGCCACACCAATGGGCTGCTCTGTGTGGAAATCACAGAGGCAAACAATGGCATCACAGCTTCCAGCACTTTTATTTTCCACATCTCTCTTACTCCACAGGATGCCTCAGAGCCTATACTGTATCTACTGCAAGTGCTTGACAGGTGGTGTCTCCCTTTTGCAGCTCTTGGTGGTATGGGGAGTAAGCAGAAATACTGAGTTCTTAGAGAGTCACAGAATGGTGAGGTTGGAAGGGACCTCAAAGATCATCCCAGCCATAGGCAGGGACACCTCCCACTAGTATAGGTAGTGACCTCATCCAACCTGGCCTTGAACACCTCCAAGGAGGTTGTGGAGCACAGAATGACCCAATGTGATCAAAGATCAAAGATCACATTGGGTGATTCTGTGCTCCACAGCCTCCCTGGGCAACCTGTGCCAGTGTCTCACCACCCTCACTGCAAACAACTTCCTCCTAACATCCACTTTCAATCTCCCCTCTCACACTTCAAACCCATTCCCCTTGTCCTGGCATTCCCAGACCTTGTCAATAGTCCCTCCCCAGCCTTCCTGTAGCCCCCTTCAGATCCTGCAAGGCTACTCTAAGGTCTCCTGGAAGCCTTCTCTTCTGCAGGCTGCAGAGCCCCAACTCTCTCAGCCTGTCCTCACAGCAGAGCTGCTGCAGCCCTCTCAGCATCTTGGTGGCCTCCTCTGGACCTGCTCCAACACTTCCATGTCCTTCCTGTGCTGGGGGCTCCAGAACTGCACACAGGACTGCAGGTGTGGGACTTCTTCACATATCAGTAGTTATTAGTATTTACCATGTATTTCAGCCCAAATCACCAACACCTTCCCTGGAAAGGAATGATTACTGGTGACAAAATCTGTGGCATGCAGTTTCATCACATGCAAATTTGGGCTAATAAGACAGACAATAGGCTGCAGGAGGAGAATAACAAGCACCATAATGTTGATTAAAAAGTAATTTTTTCTAACATATTGGGCGTAATGATTATTGAGAGGGCATTTGTAATTTTAGTGTTTGCATGACAGAAGTGGAGGTTTAAAATATATCAACAAAAAAAGTCTTACAGAATCACAGAATGGTAAGGTTGGAAGGGACCTCAAAGACCATCCAGTTCCAACCTCTGCCATAGGCAGGGACACCTCCCACTAGCACAGGTCACTCAAGGCCTCATCCAACCTGGCCTTGAACACCTCCAGGGAGGGAGCTGCCACACCCTCCCTGGGCAACCTGTGCCAGTGTCTCACCACCCTCACTGCAAACAACTTCCTCCTAACCTCCACTTTCAATCTCCCCTCTGACACTTCAAACCCATTCCCCTTGTCCTGCCATTCCCAGACCTTGTCAATAGTCCCTCCCCAGCCTTCCTGCAGCCCCCTTCACATCCTGCAAGGCTACTCTAAGGTCTCGTGGAAGCCTTCTCTTCTCCAGGCTGCAGAGCCCCCACTCTCTCAGCCTGTCCTCACAGCAGAGCTGCTGCAGCCCTCTCAGCATCTTGGTGGCCTCCTCTGGACCTGCTCCAACACTTCCATGGCCTTCCTGTGCTGGGGGCTCCACAACTGCACCCTGGACTGCAGCTGGGGTCTGAGGAGAGCAGAGCCAAGGGGCAGAATCCCGTCCCTTGCCCTGCTGCCCACACTGCTCTTGCTGCAGCCCAGCACTCTGTTGCGGTCTGGGCTGCACTCACACTGCAGCCTCATCTTGAGCTTTTCATCACCCCAGACCCCCAAGGCCTTTTCCTCAGGGCTGCTCTCAGCCATTCACAATCCAGACTGTATTTGTGCTTGGAGACACCAAACCTGTCCTGAGCCCAGCATCTGTACATCCCTAATGCTGAGCTGACACAATGCTGATGGGTGAACCACAGATCACAGTTTGTACAAGCCCACTGCAAGGAACAGCAAGCAATCCAGACATGAGACAGTACAAAACTTTTCCCAGGATAAAACTGAGTTTACTCCATTTGGTCTTCTACTTTTCTTCAGTACTTTTTGGTTGTACACACACTGGCATTTCCCAGTTCTGAGTAGAACTGGACATAAATGACAGCTCCCTTCCACAGAAGCAGGAGAGCACAGACTGCCCACAGCACTTCTTGTCCGATTTGCAGACTCGTTGGTTTCTCAAAGCATCTAAAATAGCTGGTTGCTAATTCCTGTTTACCCTGCAAACTCTTTTTCTAGGATTTTTTGGAAATGACCAAGTTATTAAGGATATCCAGCAACCCTCTTTACTGGAATGTTCAAAAGCTAGGAAAATAAACAGGTCTTATCAGAAGGGCTGTGGCTAGGAGGTGGAGAGAGGTTCTCCTACCCCTCTGCTCTGTCCTGGTGAGGCTACATCTGGAGTCCTGTGTCCAGTTCTGAGCCTCCCAGTTCAAGAGGGACATAGAACTGCTGGAGAGGGTCCAATGCAGAGCCACAAAGATGCTGAAGGGAATGGAACAGCTCTGTTAGGAGGAGAGCCTGAGGGAGCTGGGTCTGTGCTGCTGGGAGAGGAGGAGCCTGAGAGGTGACCTCAGCAATGGTTCTAAAGATGTGCAGGTGAGTGGCAGGAGGCTGGAGCCAGGCTCTGCTGGGTGATGCCCAATGACAGGCCAAGGGGCACTGGGTGGAAGCTGAGCCATAGGAAGTTTCATTGAAACATGAGGAGGATTTTTTTCCCTGTGAGGGTGACAGAGCCCTGGAACAGGCTGCCCAGGGGGGTTGTGGAGTCTCCCTCTCTGGAGATATTCAAAACCTGCCTGGATGTGTTCCTGTGTGATCTGGTCTAGGAGATCCTGCTCTGGCAGGGGGTTGGACTGGCTGAGCTTTGGAGGTCCCTTCCAGCCCCTGACATTCTGTGAGTCTGATTCTAAATGAGAATTTTAAGGGAATCCTTAAGATAGTGGTAAACACGAGCCAAAAATGGAACCTGTACCCACCCTCTTCTAATATTTTCCCTCTCATATTATCAAAAGAACAAGCAGTGAAGCATGGATACAAAAACCTGAGCTCAGATAGAAGCTGCTCACAACAGCCATTTCCTAAAGCTGCTTTAGCAGGTGTTTTCTGATGACACGAGGAGGGTAATGTAAATCTCATTTGGGAAGTTTCTAACCCGGGGGAGAATATTCAGTGGCACTGCCAGGCTCACTGCCATCTGCACTAGCAGGGGGTTCAGACTGAACTGGATAGCACTCCATCCCACTGAGTGAGACCAATTGTTTGCATTCTTGCACAAATGTGTGAATGGCAGCCTTCAGGCAAAGCAAATGCTGGGTCTGCTCCCTTCAAAGCCTTTGCCAGTGATCCTTGCCCTGCTGGCTTCATCTTAATTGGCCTACACGGTGGGGAGCAATTAAAAATAAATGGAGACTTGCCGTGCTGCTCTAAGGGGAAGTTTTGCAACTCCAGGCATGAGCACAGTTACCTTAGTCCCCTGCATATGCCGTGGGCAGGGAACAGCGAGAGGGAAAGAGGAGAGACCTGGCACCAGGGTGCAAAAAGCACATTGCAAACTGCAGTAAATCATCATTAGCCTTACGATTAAAGGCTTGATAGGAGCACACTTTCCCTGGTGCAGTGTGGGAAAGGCATTTCCTATGCAGCCCCTAGGCTAGGAACAGGATTTTTCATACCATCTTCACAAGGCAACATCTCCCCCGTCGCACACAATCTCAGTGGAGAGAGCAGAATGGTTCTTGTGCACATCAAAATGAGGCTTGTTCAGACAACACAGCCAAACCCAGAAGCTGGAAATTAAAGAAATGAACTAATTAATTAGTTACTCTTCAGTGAAAGATAACTGATCTTGAAGAAAAGCAGTGTCCCAAGTCTGGGTCATCAGGCTCTCTGAAACTTTCATCACAGGGAGCTGATTCTGAGCCAGTGATAAACTCCCCACAATAATCTTTGTCAAGCAGTGGAGTCTCTCAGATAATTTCCTGGTACTTATCAATGGAAGTCCTCTATAAAGATGAACCAAACTCCCCAGTCATTTATGGAATTCAAACCTGATTTTCTTTTGTTCTCTGAAGATATTTTTTGACTCTGAATGTGGTCAGATTTATGCAGGAACTAAGCAGGTAACTCAGATCAGCAACAGCCATTTCACAAACACCACATGTATGTTATTTCCTAATGACAGGGTTGCTCATCACTTTTCTTCATCTTGCTGCTTTACTATAGAATGTCTCAGTGCTTCCTGTATCAGAAATGTGTGGTACCTTCAGGGCTGTCTCTTCACTTCATAGTGGGATAAACACTGACAAAGTCTGCACCTGAAAATCTCTTCAACATCCTTTTGTCTCTCTCTGTTGAGTCTGAACTGAGGCTAACAAAAGGCTTTATTTGGATGATATTCCAAACAACAGGTGATGCAGTATTAGAGTTTACCATCTCTGGAATAAGACACCGTTCTTTTAAAGCAGATCCAGTGAGCATGGGATAGAGCTAGCATATGGGCACTTTTTGCCATACTCACTTTTACACCCAGTGTTTAGCACAAAAGCCTAGATGTACCTCTAAAAATTATTTCTCCAGTAGCTAACATGTGATGTTTCAGTGCCTGCAGCATGTTGGGAGTGAATAAGAAAGGTACAATTGTTGTGATCAGCCCAAGTCAAATTCTGCCATGACAGAGAGCTGCCCCCTCCCAGAAAAGGAGCCAGCAGGAGCAGTAGAGAGAGACTTCTTGCAGCAGCTATTACCTTCTGAGGGGAAAGAGGTTATATAAATTGGACCTTGTGTCTTGTGCTGCAGTCCAGCAAACCATCTGAATTGCATTAACAGCATATGATTTGCTCAGTATGGATAGAGGGGATCCATCCTCTAGCTGCAAACTTGCTGAAGGTGCACTCAGTATGGAGAGAGGAATCAGTGCAGCCTCAGCAAGTGTGCAGCTGGCACCAAGCTGTGTGGCACAGTCACTTGCTAGAGGGCAGGGATCCATCCAGAGGGACCTGGACAGGCTGCAGAGCTGTGCCCAGGCCAACCTCAGGACATTCAACAAGGCCAAGTGCAAGGTCCTGCACCTGGCTAGGCACAATCCCAAGCACAGCTGCAGGCTGGGTGGGGAATGGCTGAGAGCAGCCCTGAGGAACAGGCCCTGGGNAGGCCACCAAGATGCTGAGAGGGCTGCAGCAGCTCTGCTGTGAGGACAGGGTGAGAGAGTTGGGGCTCTGCAGCCTGGAGAAGAGAAGGCTTCCAGGAGACCTTAGAGTAGCCTTCCAGGATCTGAAAGGGGCTCCAGGAAGGCTGGGGAGGGACTATTGACAAGGTCTGGGAATGGCAGGACAAGGGGAATGGGTTTGAAGTGTCAGAGGGGAGATTGAAAGTGGATGTTAGGAGGCAGTTGTTTGCAGTGGCACAGGTTGCCCAGGGAGGTTGTGGCTGCTCCCTGCCTGGAGGTGTTCAAGGCCAGGTTGGAGGAGGCCTTGAGTGACCTGTGCTTGTGGGAGGTGTCCCTGCCTATGGCAGGGGGTTGGAACTGGATGATCCTTGAGGTCCCTTCCAACCTAAACCATTCTATGATTCTGTGAACTGCTGAACCAGGCCATTGGCATGCAAGCACTTACATTTGATACATTGTTCATAGGCACCTCCACAATTCACCTTGGCAAAAACTGTGAGACTTCAACAGCAGTAACACTGTGAGGGCTGCAGAGATGCTTTTCATGTTCTCTCCACAGAGGGCTGGAGTAGCTAATGTAATCCATAATTCTCCAAGAAAGAAATATCACTCATCTAAGGCACTTTCCTTTTAGAAACTGTATCACAAATTACTGGGCTAAAAAAGAAAAAGTTTGAGATGATGCAGGTCTCACTAAGTCAGTTCTAAGCAGAGGAACAGCAAGGGGCCAGTTGTGATAATCATAAAGGCAAAGAAAACACTGCAAGCCCTGCTCTATCTCCACAGTGAGATGAAAAGGCCTTGGCCTTGCAAGGGAAGTAACACTGCACTGCTTTGTTGTGTTACTTGTGAAGATTTCTTATATGCTTATTCTGCTTGATTACACTCAGCACTGATAATTAGGTCTTTTAACTCCAGCACTAAAAATTTCCTACTCTAGAATGTCAAAGTCTAATACATTGATAAAATGACCTTTGTAATAAGGTCTTTAAAAATCAGTTATACTATGACCTCTGCAATAAGGTCTTTAAAAATCAGTTATACTATGACCTTTGTAATAAGGTCTTTAAAAACCAGGTGGTATTTCAAAGCACAGGGTAGACCACAGCATTCTGCATATACTTCGTGTAGCTCCAACATACTTCTAACATTTAAGGACTTTGAAGTGTGTTTCTGTGAGGCTCAAAATATGTCAGTGATGTGGAGGCTGCCCTAAAAAGTTCATCTGTTCAGGTGATCAGACAAATTCCTTTGGAGGAAGTTAATATTAAAAAGTTATTATTGCTAGGTCTAGACTTTATCAGCTGTGAGGTCACTTATTAAGTCCCTTCCCCACTTAGGAAGTCCCCCAAAGGTTAGCACAAATATAACAAAACACCACAAAGGGAAACTCAGATTGTGCAGCACCTATTCATGTGTGTCAACAGAGCATTTCCACACTGCACCGTGTGGTACTTCCCTCAATAAATGTTGCATCTCAAGTTACGTATCACAAAGCGCTGGGCAAGGTCTGGCACTAGGATCCCTTGCTCACAGCCACCAGAGCAGCACCATCTGCTGGAAACATACTACACTTTGGACAAAGCTTTCCAGCACCAGCATTTGTCACCACCTGTCTTCCTAAAAACAAGACTCCTTGAAAACTTCCACCTCTGGTTCTTCACCCTTCTTTCCAGCATGGATGAAGTGATGAATCAGATTACTTGAGCGTTGGTGTGTGGACTTGGAGGACTTCGAATCATAGAATGGTAAGGTTGGAAGGGACCTCATCTACATCCAACCTCCTGCCATAGGCAGGGACACATCCCACTAGTACAGGTCACTCAAGGCCTCATCCAACCTGGCCTTGAACACCTCCAGGGAGGTTGTGGAGCACAGAATGACCCAATGTGATCACTTTGGGTACTTCTGTGTTCCACAACCTCCCTGGGCAACCTCAAGGATCAGCCAGTTCCAACCCCCTGCCATAGGCAGGGACACCTCCCACTAGCACAGGTCACTCAAGGCCTCCTCCAACCTGGCCTTGAACACCTCCAGGGAGGGAGCAGCCACAACCTCCCTGGGCAACCTGTGCCAGTGTCTCACCACCCTCACTGCAAACAACTTCCTCCTAACATCCACTTTCAATCTCCCCTCTCACACTTCAAACCCATTGCCCCTCATGCTGTCATAGCAAGATCTTGTCAATAGTCCCTCCCCAGTCTTCCTGTAGCCCCCTTCAGATCCTGGAAGGCTATTCTAAGGTCTTCTGGAAGCCTTCTCTTCTCCAGGCTGCAGAGCCCCAACTCTCAGCCTGTCCCTATACCAGAGTTGCTCCAGCCCTCTTGACTTGGCCAAAAGCATTGTACAGCCTGCAGAAAGTTTGTGTTTTAAGGTCTTATGCAAGAAGTCATTTTCATGGAGTGCTCACTAATCTCTGTGAGCTAACTTCACAGGCTGACATTTTCAAGAGGCTGGTGCAAGCTAGTAATGACAAAATGAAGATGGGGAGGGACCCTCGGACTGCACAGTGGGTTTGGATGTTCAACCCTTCCAAGAAAACTGGTTACTGGCATTCAAAAGAGGACTAGATAAGGCCAGGGTTAATTCAGCAGAAAGTGATGCTAGGTGAGAGATAGTAAGGATAGCACTGAGTGTATTGTCAGCTTTAAATCTGTCACATTTCGACAGCCAAAAACTAAGCTTCATTATAAAGTAGGACAGCAACATCTTTATTAGCTCTGAAAAACACCATGCACTCTCCCTGCATTTAGAGCAAGAGCCAGCTGGAAAGTTTTGGCAGGCTTTTCTTTTTTTCCTCTTGGGATTCTTTTGTTTTCTGCTCAGAAAAAAAAAAAAAATCCATTGGAAGAGTTTAAATATTTGGTAGAAATTAGAAAGCTTTCACCTTGAAAGGGTACTCACAATTTCTGCACCCTCAAGTTAAGGGTAGGGACAACTACCTGAGACAACCACACTGCTGCTGCTGCAGGAAATACCTCAATCATCCTTCCTCAGTGAATCTCTTCATCCCATCCTGTTGTGTCACAAGCATGATCAGAAGGACTGCCGGAAAATGTCCAGATTTTTTGCTCACAGAAGGTGATACTCTTACTCAGTGGCACTCCTGCAGGATTTGTGGGTTTGGGGTGGGGCCTTTTTGGCAAAACCTTAATTCTTGGAGCTTTTTTCAAGCAAAACAAAGCCTCCAAGAGCTCAGGATCCCTTAGGAAGATGTAGGCAAGAGTGAGTTGAACTCAATTATTTTTATCTTAAGGTATAAATGTTACAGCGAGAAAAAGGTAAAGATGCCCAAGAACTGCTGATGGAGTTGTAGACAATATTTGGTATCAGCTACCAGTTGTGCACACTGTTAAAGTAGTTCAAGGTGACAAAAATCACAGATTTAGAGATCAGGTGCAGTTAGGAGACCTTGTTCTTTATTACAGAAACTCTTTTCCACTTATAATAGTGATTCCAGTGGGCCAAGTTAACACAGGCAAACCTGCTTGTGTGTTCAGACTTCTAGAGAGAAGTAACTTTTCATTCACTATCTTCATAGATTAACAATCCACAAAGTGTCACCCATTATGTTTTCCAAACCAATTCTTCCTGTCTACACTTATTAATGTATCAAAAAATTACTGGGTTTTCATCACTACATGCCTACAGCTTTGCAAATTCACTACACTGCATTGTCATTTGCCCCACAACAGCACTGGTATGCCTAAGCAGGCCAAAACAGGCTTATTCGTGTCCTGACTGGCCCAGACATGTTCCTCTGCTCATTCATCTTTGTGTTTTAATAAATACAGCCGATGAGGGAAGGGAATATATTGTATTC
This sequence comes from Semnornis frantzii, assembly GCA_013399775.1. Lineage (NCBI taxonomy): Eukaryota > Metazoa > Chordata > Aves > Piciformes > Ramphastidae > Semnornis > Semnornis frantzii. The sequence goes on from VWYK01054389.1 coordinate 21,279, forward strand.
ATAGAAGCCTGTAGCTACAGCATAGAAAACCAAACAGATTCTTGAAGAGAAACAATTACTTCTCTTTGGTTAAATCTTGTAAATGTCCCCAATGGCAAGGGAAAAGATGATAACACCCTCCAGGAAGACCACGCTGTGGATTTATGTGACAAACCACTACCTGAAGAAAGGGGAGAGGGTGGGCAGGGAAAGCAAGGTACCAGTCGTATTCTGCACCACAGGTAGAGGTTTCAGCTCAGCGCTTGCCTAGCCCTGATCACCTGAATCCCTGAAGGCATCATTCTTAGCCTACATAAGGCAACTGACTGATTTCACTTGTCTCTTTCCAGACTGCTGAGCATGCAAAATGAATACAAATTATTAACCTGGCTCCTTCCAAGATTCAAAATGGAAAAGGAAACTCAAACATAGACTGTAAAAATTGTTCTTCTGTAAGTTCACATGGACCAAGGCTCTGTTATTAGAACAGTCCTGAAAAATCATTCATGTACATCATACATAGAAACACATTAATCCACACACACATTTAGACTGCTTGGCAGCTACTAGCCTGTGTGCCCCAACTTTAAGGAAACCCTCAAGAACACCACTGGGGATTTCTGGTCATGAACCTCCAATAGCAAATGTATTTCCCATGGAAGCTCTCTCCCCTCCAGCAGCTCTGCTCATGAGCAAGATGCTCCCTGACAGCAAGTCCTGCCTGAAACTATGTTCAAGAGCTTCTAACCAGTAACTTTGTAAGCAGCAGGACATGACTTGGTATCTGTAAAGGTTAAGCCTTTCTTTCCATGGACAATCTCTCATCTAGGTGGATGTCCATCTTCCTGAATTATGCAGGAACTTAATAGCTCTGAGGTGTCTACTCCATCACAGTCAAACTTAGACAAAATTGCCCACTGTTCAATACTTACAGGCCAGGAGGTAATCAGTTGACAAGAGCAGGCACACAACCATTGCAGCCTAGGAGGAAACAGCCTGCCTTGCTTTCTGCCTTGTCTGCTGAATGGTGACAACAGCACTGCTATTAAATGAGAGTGATCACTTATCGCCAGCCTTATTATAGGTGAGTTTTAAAGAGAGGCTCCTAAGGTGCAAGGAAGGTGCATAGATAAAGCAATAACACAAGTAACTTATTCTTGATTTCTGTACCTTACTCCATGCAAATGTGTAACCTTGCTTCTCATTCTGGGATTAATGCAAAGCACCCCAATTCTTATGTTCAGCAACATGCCACATAACAGTTTTACTTATCATCATGAGTAAAGTCTTTAAACTATCCATGTACAGTCTCTGTTCAGAAAGTAGAGACAGAAGTCTTTGTGAAAGAAGAGCACTTGAGATGTCTCATTCGACCATCCTCAGCTGACTGGCATGGGCATCAGGAGTGTAACTGCTCACCTTAGGATTATAGCAATAGCAATAAATAATAATAGTAGTATTATTCAGAAAGCCTACAGTGGAGCCATGACTCACAATGTTTCCAGAGCTGTTGTGAGTGTTCTATCATTCAAGGAGGTTTTCTTTATTTAGAATCAAAGGAATTGCTCTAGAAAGCAGCAAGGCCTAAAGGCAGTCCAGCAAATCATTCCTCCTTTAACAGTGAAGCATTTAATTTCTTCAGTAATTACACATTTGTCTACACCTAACAGGTACTGAGACATTCTGATTAGCTCTCTGCAGTCAAAGAGTTGCTGTTTGGGGGGATACTGAATCCAGAGATAACACTATCCATAATCATAGAATGGTTTAGGTTGGAAGGGACCTCAAAGCTCATCCAGTTCCAACCCCCTGCCATAGGCAGGGACACCTTCCACTAGCACAGGGCACTCAAGGCCTCCTCCAACCTGGCCTT
>VWYK01054389.1:30988-46313 GCA_013399775.1 Semnornis frantzii
TGACTTTAAGAAGACATCTGAGCTCTCTGTAGTGGCGAAAGGAGAAAATTCAAACAATGTAGAGCATCATTCTGTTGCCTTGGCTGGCCTGGAAGTGCCAGCTCAGGTTCATGATGTTTCTAATTCTCACAAAAGCAGACCGCATAAAAAATTGAACAAATGTAGTAAGAAATTGCAGCTGTTGACCTGTCAAAGAACAGTACCTATGACTGGTAAAAATGTTTGGCCTTTTGAATCTTGTGCCAGGACATCTGAGTGGCTTCCTAAGAAACATGGGCCTGTCTCAGAAAGAAAAATACTTTTAAGGGCTGACGTCAAGGAATCCTCTGATGAAAGCAGTGTTAAAGCTGTAGGAAAGAGCCCTGTGACCGGGCAGTTAGGACTCTTGGATTTGTATAACTCGTCAGCAGAAATTAACAAAGAATCTACATCTATAGTAACAGATGCAAGTAGCCAATGTCTGACTTCACTAGGAACATCAGAACACTCTCTCATGGATATTTATGAGACTTTGAGAATGAGCAATGAAAATGTGGAATCACTGGTTACTATCAGTAGAAGAGCTGTGGCTTTTAACCATGATGATGATGAACAAGAAGTTAAAGCAACCTCGAATTTTACAAAAAACAGAAACAAAATTAATAAAGGAACCGTAGCAAAAAGAAGCCTATCTGTGACAGTCCAGGTCGGTACATCAGGTAACACAGACAGTACAAACTTCAGCCGTAAGGTATCAGTAGTGAAGCAGACATTTTCTGATTTAAAACCAATGAAAGTATTAAACACTGGAAAACTGACAAAATTCAAAATTCCTCTATGCAGAAACAAACCTAAATCCAGGAAACTGGAATCTGGCCATTCATTTGAAAGAGAAACCTGTAGCCCTCTAGAAGCTCTTGACAGCTCTAGTGTTTCAAGAAAGGAGAAAACAGATAAAGAGACTTTTTTAGTAGATGCCAAGCAGCAGCTTTTTCCTGCTGTGAGTTATGCTACTTCTGCAACTTCCATGAAGCAAAAAGCAGATGAGATCAGGAGTGAGGACTTGAAACGTGATGGTTCTGAAAACCTTTCAGATGAGATGTCTGCAGTGCCTCAACATTTTTCTTCATATCCACATTCTTTTCTTGACAGACCCCAAGAGCTTTCTGTGCTTGATTTCCATGGTACTGAGGATGTAGCAAACCCAAAATTTCCTGATGATTCTTGGAATGCAGTTGACCACCCTATTGCGTTAGAAATAAACAGTGGTAGCAAATCAAGAGGCAGTCTTCCACAACACGAAAGTCAGAATTTTCCAGATATCCTTGAAGCTTACAAAAAAGATGTCCTTGTTATTGATGTGATTCAGGATGACCCTGACCTTTTTGGAACCAAGGATGAAAAGGAACTTGTACTTGTAGACTCTGAAAATGGTCCTGTGGAGGCAGCCTATACTAACATCTGCATTAAAGAGGAAAAGCAGGATCTTATGCCTGAGTATCCTGTTATCTCAGAAAATAAACATTCAGTATGGGAGCATTTTAGGTATGCATATCATTTTTTTTATTATAATAATGCTAAATAGTCTGTCAGTATACTTTGGTTGTAGAGGGCAGGCTTCCCTACAAAATTTTGCTAGTTTGGGAGTTGATTTTAAGTGTAAAAATTTGATTGAATGTGTCAGTATTCAGTGCAGTGTGTAAGTAAATTGATTTGTTCTTCATAAGAACTAGAATAAACTGAAGGAAAATGCATCCTTGGTTTAGATCAAGTGAAGCGAAATAGGAAAGTTTAAACAAAGCTAATTAAGAATAATGTCCTTAATAAATACATAATATTTTCAAATATCTGACGTTAAAGTAGCAGCCCTCTGAGGGTAGATTTTTAATGGTAAAGTGGTATAACACTTGGAAAATTTTTTACTTACTAAATGTAGCTGTTATTCTTTTGCTGGATCTATATCACTACTGTATTCTGTTCTGCTTCTCTGCTTTTCTCCTACCCCTAGCCACGAATAGTTTTCAGATCTCTAATTTGGCTAACACTTTATGGAGGTTCATGCTCCTGTATCTTCATTCGGCAAGGTCCTGATGTAAATTACTAAGCATTGATATTTTTCTCTATTTTGAGATGCTCGTGAAAGTCACTGAAGGAGGAAGAGAAGTTTAAAATAGAAACTTTTGTAAAAGGGGTAGTAGTCCTTCATGGGATGAACTCATCAACTATTCTGTTTTCTCACTTGGCTTTGATACTTCTGTTTGATAAATGAGTTTTAAGATTACATTTTTCATCTTGCAAAGAAAAACATAAAGCTTAAGTAGAAATGCTACAAATCCCACATTGTAATGTAGTTCAGTCTCCATTTCTAGATCTCTAAAATGCATTAACTACTTCTGGTTCTGTCAGTGCTTACAGATTTGTCAAGCTGGTGAGCAAATGCCAAGTATTGTAATAAATAGTTTTTGGTATGTGTTTTGGACACCTTCTTTACAAGAAATTATAAAGTGCCTCTCCAGCACTACACTGCTAGCAGAATCTGGGAGAGATCTGAAAGTGGTGTTTAACCTGAACATGAAGATTTCAGTCTCTTCACGCTGTTAAAAGACTTTATTTGAAGCAATGTTTATGAAGATGACAGCTTTCTGGAACTCTCTGCACTGCAATTTTACGAAAAAAACGAAAGTAGTTGTTGCAGGCAAAATCACTCAAATGTGAGAGAGAGGGAAAATTAGCCTACTGAAAGCCTACCTCTAATAAAAATCCCTCTCATCTCTGCAAACTAGTTGTAACTTCTTACATTCAGAAGCAGAGTTTATTTTTTGTATGTACATAGCTATCTGTGCCTGAATATTTCTATAGTTCCAGGTTAGTCATACTGGAGAACTTTGTCATTTCTGCTTCTGCATTTTCTTTGCTCCATTTTATTATGCAGCTTGCTGTCACTATACCAGATGTCATTCACCAGGTACAAGCTTCCAAAATCTGTGATGATGAACATTTTTGGTTTATATATTCTATATATAATATTTTAATAAGGCTTTTTACCTTCTGAGCTTTTTGAAGGGGAAATACTCTGCCCCTCACCCCCTGCCAAGTTGTCTTTAAAACAGATGAGGTATCTTTCTGTGGACAAATGTCTCTGTTCTCATTGAGATTCACTGTTATACAAATTGTTTCCAATATAAAATTAGTATTAATCATACTTTGTAGAAACTGATAACTTATTAGCAAGGCATTTCCATGATTTGCTGTAGGGAAGATTTCCCTTCTGAGTATTTTAGGCAAAGGTGAATGAGGTTTTACTGACACATTTTTGGACTTTGAGTGTCTTGAGTTTACATGACATTTATATCTGTAGGGGCAGGCATAAGGAAGCCAAAAGAGAGATTTAAGAGCAGTGTTACAGTAGTGCATTGTACATAAGGGTTCTGTCCATGGCTAAAAGTATTACTGAGAATTGTGATTTTACATAACTGGTTACTTTAAGCCTGTTTTTATGCAAGATGGAAATCACACTTTTTGTTTACAACAGGCACGTTGCCATGCAAGAATCTGGAGCATTAAGGGATACTGAAAATTCCTGTGATTGGGCACTAAAAGGTAAGAGTCTTTGGAGTTTTTTGAATGCATTATCAGGAGAAGAAAAGAACCACAAAAATGTTTGGTAGCCGAACATAGGTTTTCTACTTTAAATGTGAAATGAGAACTTCTCAGTTCACTAATGTCTGTTTATTTTAACAGTGATTTGTTTCCTAATATATATAAAATGGTTGCCTTTTGAAATGGTACAAACCTGAGCCTTGCAGCATCTGCATCTCTAGTACTTGGCTCTTAGTAATGTTGGAGGGGGGTTAGGTTTTAGTTATGGAGGATTTTAACATATCACTGATATTACAGGCAAGGAATTCTGTTAGTGGCTGAGTGTACTCTCAGCAAGTTTGCTGATGATACAAGAGGAGGGGAGGGGTAGTGTGTGGCTGACACACTGGAAGGCTGAAGAACTGGACAAAGGTGAACCTCATAAAGTTCAGTAAAGACAAATGCAGAGTCCTGCAGCTGGGGAGGAGCACCACCAGGCACCAGCACAGTCTAGAGGTCATCCTGCTGAAAAGCAAATCCATGGAGAAAGATCTTGGAGTTCTAGTGGACAGCAAGTTATCCATGGGACAGCAGTGTGCTCTTGCGACCAAGAAGGCCAGCGGCACCTCGGGGTGCATCAAGAAATGTCCAGCAGATCTGGGGAGGTTCTCCTCCCCCTGTACTCTACCCTTGTGAGACCACACTGTGGTCTCACATACTGTGTCTATGCCCCCCAGTTCAAGGGAAACTGGGATTTGCTGGAGGGAGTCCAACAAAGAGCTACAAGGGTGATTGCAGGACTTGGACATCTCTCCTATGAAGAAAGACTGAGAAAACTGGAGCTGTTTAGTCCTGAGAAGAGAATGCCAAGAGGGGATCTTACCAGCATCTACAGATACCTGATGGGTGGGTGTTAAGATGAAAGTGCCAACCTTTCTTTGGTGGTGGCCAGTGATACAACAAGGTACAGCAGGAACAAGCTAGGACACAGCAGGTTCCAGGTTGTATTTTTGGATTTTGCAGGTGGTGTGCCCATTCCTCTGACAAACTATTTTGGTTATTTTAAGGATGCCTTTTAAGCATACTTTTTTTTTTTTGTTGTGGGGTTTTGGTTTGGGTTTTTTTTGTACTGTTTAAAGCAGAACAGTTCAACTAGGCAGCATCTGAATGTGATATGTTTTGTTTTCTACAGCTTACAGACCTACCATGCAAGTGTGTCTGAGGTGGAAGTTTCTTGCAGGGTGGAGAAAGGGAATTTTGACTTTGAACAGTCCTATTACTGACACACTAGAGGGGGCACAGAGTACTGAGCCAGCAATGTGCTCTGGTGGCCAGGAAGGGCAATGCCATTCTGGGGTGCATTAGAAAGGCTCTGGGTAATAGATCGAGAGAGATTCTTCTATGCCTCTACTCCGCCTTGCTGTGGCCACATCTGGAGTACTGAGTTCAGTTATGGGCCCCTCAGTTCAAGAGGCACATAGAACTGCTGGAGAGAGTGCAGCACAGAGCCACAAAGATGCTGAAGGGAATGGAACAGCTCTGTTAGGAGGAGAGCCTGAGGGAGCTGGAACTGTGCTGGTGGGAGAGGAGGAGACTGAGAGGTGACCTCAGCAATGGTTCTAAAGATGTGCAGGTGAGTGGCAGGAGGCTGGAGCCAGGCTCTGCTGGGTGATGCCCAATGCCAGGACAAGGGGCACTGGATGGAAGCTGAGCCATAGGAAGTTTCATTGAAACATGAGGAGGAATTTTTTCCCTGTGAGGGTGACAGAACCCTGTAACAGGCTGCCCAGGGGGGTTGTGGAGTCTCCCTCTCTGGAGATATTCACGACCCACCTGGACCCGTTCCTGTGTGATCTGCTCTGGGTGCTCCTGGTCTGGCAGGGGTTATTGGACTGGCTGAGCTTTGGAAGTCCCGTCCAACCCCTGACATTCTGTGATTTTGAAGGTTCTTGGTGTTTCTGGTGTCAGTTTGTCAGCTTGCTGTTAATCTGGCACCCTGGCATTGTATATTGATTTTTCTGCAGGCTTCGGAAGCCTCTGTGACAGTACCTCTTGTGCTGTTTTTGCATGTTAATGTGTTATGTTCCTGCAGAAAGCATGAGTGGGTTGGACAGTATGTAGCTTGCTGGAGAAAAATCAGTAAATAGTGACTGTTTAGGGGAGAGAAACTTTCAGGCTTCAGTGATCAGAAGGCAAAAAAGATGAAGAAACAGACACAAGTTCCCTGAGGAGGAGTAGGGAGGGAGCACACAGACAATGCAAAGAGCAAGTGGGGCCTGTGTAATGGCATCTGTAGTATTGAGGTGATGGAAACCAAACCCAGGAATAAGTCCTGTGCCTGTAACTTCTGTTTGTTGCTTTTCTTCATGTTTAGTGAAGTTTGAGGCTAAAAGTTCTTTTGTTTGTTTGGTTTTTTGTAATTAAAATATCTAAGGAAAAGTTTTAAGTCCTTCTTCACAAATCTGAGAAACTCAGAATCACATCAAACTCTGAGATTGATATGCAGATGGTTATCTTATTTTGATATATGACTTCCTAAAAAGACCTGTACAGAACAAACAAAAGGTGCCTGATTTTAGTTAGCAATTACTGACAATGTATGTATTTATGTAGAAGTACATATTACTGCTTTGGTGTCTGATGTGGTGAGATCATGACTACTTCTCTCTGTGGCTTCACAGTCTAAGAAGGGCAACAAATACTACAGTTAAGGCATTCTGCATGACATCAATCCTTCTCATATTTCAAGTGGAAATGTCATCTATATTGTCTTCAACTAGATGTGTCCAGTACTGATGACCATGCAGTGACTAAAGACTGTGAGATAAGAAAGCTTTTCCAAAAATAATCTGGTTCCTTCTTCCATTTTGAAATTGGTTCATGTGAATCAATGAAACAGTGAATGTCTTTCCTATGCAGACCTCTTCTGTAGTATGTAAACAGCTGCTTCAGAAAGCTCTAGTCAGGTGTTCTCTTCATTTCCTGTGGCATCTGCAAAAGGTGATGAAATTTCCTGAGGCTTAATTCTCACTGCGTTCACTGTATTACAGGAATTTGGAGTTCCTCAGAGCTATGTATATGTAATTCAGGGTTGCACTGTGTTGTTACAAATAACTTATCCCCTTCTTGGGGGATGGTTGCCCAGGGAGGTTGTGGCTGCTCCCTCCCTGGAGGGGTTCAAGGCCAGCTTGGAGGAGGCCTTGAGTGACCTGTGCTAGTGGGAGGTGTCCCTGCCTATGGCAGGGGGTTGGAACTGGCTGAGCTTTGAGGTCCCTTCCAACCCTACCATTCTATTGGGAGGCATCCCTGCCTATGGCAGAGAGTTGGAACTGGATGGTCCCTGAGGTCCCTTCCAACCTTGCCATTCTATGACTCTCTAGCAAAAAGTCATTACTTGCTTAGCAACTTATGTATATTTGGCTGTGTTGGTAACTAAGCTTAACTGAATTAATTTCAAAAGTACTCAATTCAGTATTATATAAATCAACTTGTACTGTTCTACAGGGACTGTTACAGAACATACAACTTGGCTAGAATTTTAACTGCAGATTCAGTTCAGTATATAGCTGAAATGATCCATGTTCAAAGGTGAAGTAATTTTACATACAAATACCACATTTAGGATGTCTTAGGTGTTCTTAAATGTGATCCATATTAAGGCTTTGTAATATTTATGAAATAAAAGTTTTATTGTTTGTGGCATTGGGAAATGTCTACAGTAATGTGTTTATACATTTTTAGCTAAAGATGCTAAACCCCAGCAGTCCTCCAGTGGAAGCAATCCTTTGGGAGGTGTTACTGAAAACTTGCTGGAAGATGGGCAACTGAGAGAGCTGGATGAATTTCTGGAGAGTTTTGCTGTGGATGAAAAGGTATGGAGAAATCATGCTTCCTGTCCCTAAATAGTTTAAGTCAATGAAATTGGATAATTTTATCTATTAATGCTGTGCTAAATGTTTTAATTTAATTAATTCTTTTTTAATTACTCTTCCAATGGACACCTAAGAGTACTACTGTACCTGTGTGACGTTTTTATATAACATACCTAGTTCTAAAAGCTGGTGTTGATGCATCACACCACACTGTCTGAAGGGTGAGGAAGTGTTGGACAACTGTATAGACATCATACATCCAAAGAGGATCTCATTCTGTGGCTCATTACTTGCACAGAAGGGCCATTACATTAAAATACTGACATACTGGCAGTTTCAGAGGGATCATTAAACCATTTTCGTGCTCACTGACTTTATCTGACCTTTCTACTCTCTCTGTCCTCCTTCCTCTACATAACAAGTCTAGGTCTTTTAACACTGGCTGAGGTTCCATGCTATTTACTTCTTTGATAATGGAATTTACATCTCTCTGCCACTCATGCATAGCTGCTGATAGTATTTATTGTTTTCTACTACTTCAAAAGTGGGTAATGGTTTTAACTGGGTAAGTTAAACTGTAAAATTCACATGGCTGAAAACTGGTAATTGACAAGGTAATCAGACAGTAGGAAATTGGTTTCCATGACAAAATCAATCCTTGAAAGAATAGAAACATTTCCTTCAGCAAATGATGAATGCTAGTATCTGATGCTCAAAGTGAATGGTGCCATTTTGATGCCTGACCTGTTACAGAGAGTAAAAGAGTGTCAAATAATAGAAGTTCCTGAAGGTGTAGTACTTGTTGCAATACTGCCAGATGAGTCACATTTGGACTGCTTCATAGAGTTGTGGCTTTATAAAATCAGTGTCCTAACATTTGCTTTTTTCTTCTGTGTTCTGGCAATGGTAAATATGCACAACCAATCTCATCCAAACCTCAAACTTAACCAGAGTTAAGCCTCAAAATAGGTGCTGTAGCCCAAAATCTGTGCATGGAAAACTAGCTGTGGAGATGTGGGAAGGGAGTGGAATGGCAGAACACTTTTATTCTACCATTTGGGGTGCTTTGGGGGTTTTGTTTTTTTGGTGGCTATTCAAACTAATAATACTGTGAGAAGGAAGAAAACTAACCATGGAGAAAATCCTAAAAGTATTTTGGGAACTGATAAAATTAAGTTTGGAAATCTGATGAGAGGATATAGAATCATAGAATGGTAAGGTTGGAAGAGACCTCAAGGATCATCCAGTTCCAACCCCCTGCCATAGGCAGGGACACCTCCCACTAGCACAGGGCACTCAAGGCCTCCTCCAACCTGGCCTTGAACCCCTCCAGGGAGGGAGCAGCCACAACCTCCCTGGGCAACCTGTGCCAGTGCCTCACCACCCTCACTGCAAACAACTTCCTCCTAACATCCACTTTCAATCTCCCCTCTGACACTTCAAACCCATTGCCCTTTGTCCTGCCATTCCCAGACCTTGTCAATAGTCCCTCCCCAGCCTTCCTGGAGCCCCCTTCAGATCCTGGAAGGCTACTCTAAGGTCTCCTGGAAACCTTCTCTTCTGCAGGCTGCAGAGCCCCAACTCTCTCAGCCTGTCCTCACAGCAGAGCTGCTGCAGCCCTCTCAGCATCTTGGTGGCCTCCTCTGGACCTGCTCCAACACTTCCATGTCCTTCCTGTGCTGGGGGCTCCAGAACTGCCCCCAGGACTGCAGCTGGGGTCTGAGGAGAGCAGAGCCAAGGGGCACAATCCCCTCCCTTGCCCTGCTGCCCACACTGCTCTTGCTGCAGCCCAGCACACAGTTGCTGTCTGGGCTGCACTCACACTGCAGCCTCATCTTGAGCTTTTCATCACCCCACACCCCCAGGGCCTGTTCCTCAGGGCTGCTCTCAGCCATTCCCCACCCAGCCTGCAGTTGTGCTTGGGATTGTGCCTAGCCAGGTGCAGGACCTTGCACTTGGTCTTGTTGAATGTCCTGAGGTTGGCCTGGGCACAGCTCTGCAGCCTGTCCAGGTCCCTTTGGATGGATCCCTGCCCTCTAGCAAGTGACTGTGCCACACAGCTTGGTGCCAACTGCACACTTGCTGAGGCTGCACTGATTCCTCTGCCCATGGCACTGACAAAGATGTTACACAGCAGTGGTCTCAGCACTGACCCCTGAGGGATACCACTTGGCACTGGTCTCCACATGGACATTGTGCCCTTGATCACCACTCTGCGTGACCATTCAGCCAGTTCCTTACCCAGCAGTGCTCCACCCATCCAGTCCATGTGTTTCCAGTTTGGTGACCAGAATGTCCTGTGAGACAGAGTGAAATGCCTTACTCAGGTCCAGGTAGATGACATCATTTGCCCATCCTTTGTCGACTGTCGCTGTGACTTCATCTCTGATCCATCTCTGATTCTTTGACTGTTGTAAGTTTGTGATGTAACATGAAGTTCAAGTTACTTCATAAATAATGGACAAAACCAAGCTAGGACTCCATGGCTTTCTTTTATAGCAGTCTTTTCATATCCTCACCCCCATATATGTGAGGTAGTGTCATTTTCTCTTGGGTTTTTTTCCCCAACTTACATACCGTGGTGCACAACAAAAGCCTTAGATTTCTCCTCAGTACAGCTTTAAAGTTTCATTGATGGAATTTTTTTTGGTGGCTTTCTACACATTTGTCAGGTGCAGATGAAGTTGAACAGCTGCCCTCAGGTGTTCAACACCTGAACAAGTGACCTCAAAATTCCTTATCAGTGGGAGCAACGTAAAGTGAAGACAATCCTATCACCTGATTTCCAATTAAAAATGTAAAGATCAGAGAGCTTAATGGCAGTCTGTCCATTTAAAGAGGTGGTGTATGAGTAACCCTACAGTCCAAATTACATTTGTTGAGGGTAGATTGTCACACCTTCCACCAATCACCAACAGTTGAGTCTGTAATGTGAACTGTTAACAGGCTCAGTAGTGCTGTTCTATCAATGAAAGTACTTTTTGCAATGTCTTTACAGTTCAGGTTTGCAGATGGAGTGCCTGATACTAAACAAGAAAAAAAGGATGAAGCTGAAAAAAGGTATCTGTACTGTATCCTTCATGTAAGCTGTGAGGTTCTCCTGTTAGCATACAGATTAAATGATGTTTTCACTGCAACACCATCAGTGTCTTTAATTCAGTTTTCCCATGTTATTGTTGCTATGTGATAAGCAAAAGGAATACAGAAGTAATATAATTTCACTGTGCAAAATACAGGACAGAGGTATAGTCATAGCCTGACAGGACAATAGAGGTTATTTTGGTGAAGAAATGTACCCACTTCCTGCCAGTGTCTCACCTTGGCATTGCAGTGCAAGTATAGGTAGGTAACACAGGTTTCCAGCCATAACTGCCCTTACCAGAACTCTTGAAAATAAATTAAAAGAAAGAATCAGTGAAACTTGCAGCTTTCCTTTCTGTCTCTTGGGACTTTACAAACTGATGAAAAATTGAAATATTCAAATTCAGGCTGACGAAAGATACTTATCACCATGGCATGTGGAGTTAAGAAAGTGAGTTACTCTTCTGCTGGCTTCAAGCTAGCTGTGTTTGTAGTGTTTATTGTACGTAAGACTGAAATTGTCAGGCTAAGAAACTTCCATTCAACAGCAGGATAAAAATGAAGCAGAATGAGACTTTGTAGAAAAAGTACAGTTCACTAATGGAACACTTGAGTAATCAGAAGAGAAATAAGAGGTATTTTGGAACCCTTTTCGTAATAATCAAGAAAACTAAGCTGGCATAGAAAAGGGAATTGCTTTTTTTCCTGCTCCAGTCAGGTGCAGGAATTGTCAGACTTAGAAACATCCATTCAACAGCAGCCTAAAAAATGAAGCCGAATGAGACTTTGTAGAAAAAGTACAGTTCACTAATGGAATACTGAAGGAATTAGAAGAGAAGTAACAGGTATTTTGGAGCCCTTTTCATAATAATCAAGAAAACTAAGCTGGCATAGTAAAGGGAATTGCTTTTTTTCCTGCACCAGTCATGTTCCTATCATAGATTTGAAGTGTATCAGAAATCTGTTAAATGGAGAATACTTCATTGTTTCAATAATCCGATAAGGAGCTCCAAGTTCCTCCTCCTGGTAAAATAGCCATTTAAATTTACTTCAGTAGTAATTAGTTCTTCATGCTATAGAGTAAGTAGGTTGTGCTGGATAAAATACTTTGGTGCAAGTGATACTTCATTATTTCACTGCTTGGATGAAATGCAGCATTCTGTGGTTAGAGAAGAGACATTTATGCCTTCATTTGGAGTCAAAGTATTTTCTCTAGTTTTACCCAAAGATGTTACCATTGCAAAGTGTCATCTAGAAGAAACTCCACTTCTAGTGATGCTGTTACTTAATAAAATAAATTGATTGTAGAGCTGTGTAGTTTACAGTTCCTTCCAAAATTCTGTGTAGCTTCCTGTCTAGGTTAAAAAGAGAGCTGAGATTGTTATCCTGAAGGTGAACTGTTGTGAGAAACTTGTGGTGTCAGATCTGAGGCTGGCATCACAGGGAAGCATTAAGAAAAATTCCCATGATAGCCTGAAAATTCTTTTTTTTTTCTTTTGTTCCCCTCCTCTAGTGACCAATACAGTACATGGAAATAAAGATTGATATTGGAGAATTGGTGTTTATTGGACAGTTATTTATTTTCTGACGTATCATTTTCATTTCAAACTCTATTAAAAACAACCTGCAACTTAGGAAAAATTTGAATTAACGTGGCTCTGAGAAGTATTAAATACCCAGAATGTGCCCCCTCATAGGGGATGGCAAATCTCTTTCTATCTCCAAACAACAAGCAGGCTGAAATTTCCTTTTTGCTGAACCTAGATACTTAATTGAGTGGGGAGGGGAGCAAGATCTGATATTATTTTCTTTTCCTGTAGCATTATGTATAAATAAGAAAGAGATCGTTGTGTTTTGCTATCAATATTTGTAGCTTATTTTGGGAAGCATCACATATCAGGGGTGCACGTATTTGAGAATATTTAGAACAGTCTTTAAGTGGAGTTCCTTTTGAAATCACCTGCATTTTGTGCTGAGTAGAGTCAGCTATTGGGAAAGATAACAGCTGCCTCAGATGTAATTTCAAAAGCTTGGTGTGGATTACTTCTTTGGCAAATATTACAGAACAGACTACTGAAAAATAGGTGCTTGCTCAGAGGTGACAGAAATCATCTTGTTCATCCTATTAGCCATGAGTCACAGGTGCCTACTTCATTAATTTCATTTGGTTGCCCTTTAGGACAGAATAATTTCAGCTAAGGTCATAATCAGATTGGACCAAGCAAGGAGACTAATGAAAGGAAAATTACTGGCTATTAACATTTACAGCAAGCTTGTAAATTGTTGAAGAAATTCTTACCTTTTATCCACTTACTTCCTCTTTTTAGTCATTTAGTCACTAGGGAGAAGCATCTGTTTAATTTAGTGAAACAATTTTCTGTGTTTAATGCTCAGCAGTGACTGTAAATACAGAGATCTTGTGAGCTGTCAGTCGGCGTCAGGATCGCCGTTGTATCGCAGTGTGCTCAGTGAACCTCCGGTGATGAAACCCCAGGCAAATGGTATTGTATGCTCTGCTGCTGAATCCTCCAGAACTTACTTAGACATATGTCATAAATTATTGACAATTCCTCAAGGCATTGACTTGAATTTGTTTGAGTTTGCCTTTTATATGATAGGTTAGTGAGAATCTTGTTTGATAGGTTCAAATTCTCTCTTGGTATTTATTCAGTGGTACAGTAGTGGCTGCATGCTTACTATTTTGGCCCCTTATGTTTGGGCCATCTTATTGGCAAGTAACTTCTTTTAATTCATGGTCAGAGAAGATAATAGCAGATCTTCAAAAAGGGTAAGAAGGAGGACCCAGGTTAGACTGGTCAGCCTCACCTCCATCCCTGGAAGGATAATGGAGTGGCTTATCCTCAGCACTGTGCTTAGCCATACCAAGGACAAGAAGGTCATAGGGAGCAGTCAGCATGGTTTTACAGAGGGGAAGTCATGTTTGAGCAACCTGATAACCTTCCATGAGGATGTAACCAGGTGGATAGATGATGGAAGAGCAGTGGATATGCTTTACCTTGATTCGAGTAAAGCATTTGACACTGTTTCCCACAGCATCCTTGTAGCTAAACTGAGGAGGTGTGATCTGGGTGGTGGAGAGAATGCCTGTCCTCCTACATATTTGACATATAGTCGTCAGGGAGAGTACAAACTATTGAAAGGACCTGGTCAGGAACTGTGCTATTGGGACAGCCAAGAATCTGGAGGAAAGACTTTTGAGCTCAGGTTGCCAGGAGCATTTTTCTACAGCTTGTGGTTGATCATTTTGTCAGTCTTTTTCCTCTCACTAAATTTATCCAATCCTGAGTTTAATCCATTGCCCATCATCACTGCACAAAGTGATGCATCTGTGGCAGTATTTAGTTGTGCTATGTTATAGTTCTGGTTCCTGTCCTGCGATGCTGCTGTCTGTTTAGAATGAAAGGCAGATTAAGAACCATGTAGCCAGTGCAGATCTCTAGTAGAGTATGCATCCTTACTGCTTATTCTTCAGTAGCTAGAGCTTGTCAGAAAGGGCAAGGAACTGTCAGCAAGTTTGCTGATGACACCAAACTGGAGCGGCTGCCACACCAGAAGGCTGTGCTGCCATTCAGAGAGACAGAAATGGGATGAAATTCAACAAGGGCAAGTGTAGAGTCTGGCTCCTGGGGAAGAACAACCCCAGGCATGAGGATAGGTTGGGGACTGAGCTGTTGGAAGGCAGCAAAGGGGAAAAGGATTTGGGGGTCCTAGTGAATGGGAAGTTGAGCATGAGCCAGCAATGTGCTCTGGTGGCCAGGAGGGGCAATGCCATTCTGGGGTGCATTAGAAGGGCTGTGGTTAAGAGATCAAGAGAGGTTCTCCTGCCCCTCTGCTCTGCCCTGCTGAGGCCACGTTTGGAGTCCTGTGTCCAGTTCTGGGCCCATCAGTTCAAGAGGGACATAGAACTGCTGGAGAGAGTGCAGCACAGAGCCACAAAGATGCTGAAGGGAATGGAACAGCTCTGTTAGGAGGAGAGCCTGAGGGAGCTGGAACTGTGCTGGTGGGAGAGGAGGAGCCTGAGAGGTGACCTCAGCAATGGTTCTAAAGATGTGCAGGTGAGTGGCAGGAGGCTGGAGCCAGGCTCTGCTGGGTGATGCCNTTGGACTGGGTGAGCTTTGGAAGTCCCTTCCAGCCCCTGACATTCTGTGAGTCTGATTCTGTAACCAGATGAGAACACTAGAGAGCAAGGCATTCAAAAGCTATTACTTCTTTCCCAATATGGAGTTGAAACTTTGAACTTTTCTCTTCCATTATCATTATTCATTTTTTCAGAGAAAGAAATCTTTTAACAATGACAATTAAAGTTCTAAAACCAAGTTTCATAGTTAAGAAACTTCTATTTGGCTCATGTTTGATACTGCACTCTTACAACGTAGAGCAGAAAAGATTTTTTTTTTTTTTTTCTGTCATGGAAAAGTAGATTAAATGTATGGTTAGGGATGTGGGGGAAAGATTACTGATAAGCAATTTCTGTTTTCAGCCTTTTGAAGTTAAAACTTTTGGATTTTTTTTTTTTTTTATTATTCCATTATGTCTGTAAGTTAGATTCGGAACCTTGGATAAAGTAGTATAGTTTTTTGTTTAGTTTTACTTACTCTTGAAGTTTGTATAAAGTCTATTAGGATAATCAAGAAAACTGTAACTTGAATTACTGGCTTTAGATTCACCAAATTTTAATTAATCATTGCTGTGATTTGAACTATAAATATAAAGGAAAAGATGATCAATGAGATCAGTCTGAATCATTATGATTCATTCATATGATACTCATCTGGATCCCTGTGTGCAGTTCT
>VWYK01054399.1:3506-17176 GCA_013399775.1 Semnornis frantzii
TCTGAAGCCTGTCCAGGTCCCTCTGGATGGATCCCTGCCCTCTAGCAAGTCGACTGTGCCACACAGTTTGGTGCCATCTGCACACTTGCTGAGGCAGCACTGATTCCTCTGTCCATGTCACTGAGAAAGATGTTAAACAGCACTGCTGCCAGCACTGACCCCTGAGGGACGCCACTGGGCACTGGTCTCCAGGTGGACATTGTGCCCTTAATCACCACTCTCTGTGCGCGACCATCCAGCCCATTCCTTATAAAGCAGTGCTCCACCCATCAAGTCCATGTTTTCCAGTTTGGTGACCAGGATGTCAGGTGGGACAGAGTCAGATGCCTTACTCAGGTCCAGGTAGATGACATCAGTTGCCCTTCCCCTGTCCACTGTCGCTGTGACTTCATCATAAAAATCCACCAAATTTGTCAGGCAAGATTTGCCCTTGGTGAATATGTAATAATGAAAACAAAATGTCAACCTTAAGAGCTACAACTTTCCTGTCTGAGTTGAAAGATCCTGTTGATACAAACTATTTTAAGTCAGAGACTCTAGCCTAAATTAAAAATAATTCTTGAAAGGCACTTCAAGATGCTTGTTCCACCTACACTACCATCAGTCACTTTCCAATCCAGAAAGTCAGGAAATAAAAACTTCCAGTCTGCAACTACTAATTTCTAAAATATCTCTTAATGAATCCTGGTTCCCC
The DNA here is from genome assembly GCA_013399775.1 of Semnornis frantzii. Lineage (NCBI taxonomy): Eukaryota > Metazoa > Chordata > Aves > Piciformes > Ramphastidae > Semnornis > Semnornis frantzii. The sequence continues at coordinate 4,201 of VWYK01054399.1, forward strand.
TCTACAAGTCTGAGTCATGCCTTTAAAAAACACGGACAGGCTCTCCTCCATCTGTCAACTCCTGTGATTTTTTTGGGCTCATTTATCTCTTTGGCAACTCCTTGCCCTCCAAGAAGGGCATCCATCATTTCAGCTTCCCAACCCCCTGTCTTACAGAAATAACACCACCAAATATTTTCCTTCTTCCTTTGTTCCACCGAGAAAAGTGTTACTTTTTTTATGACTCCTTCCTCTCCTCGCTTAAAATTAGAAATCAAGCAATTCACTTATTCTCCTTACCCTCGGACCTGCTGGCCCTCATTTAATATTACTTGAGATATACAACTGCAGTTACTTTTAGCTAACCTGAGGCACCTTAACCAACCTGAGGCACCTTAACCAACCTGAGGCACCTTAACCAACCTGAGGCACCTTAACCAACCTGAGGCGCCCTAACCAACTTGAGGCTCAAATTACTACGACGGTTAACACAGGAGAGTATTGAGGGGGTAGAACTGGAAATATTTACCAAAAGCATACACCTGTAAGAGACACTGCTCCCATACAAACAGTCCTTCCTGCAAGTCACGGCCGAAAAAAGGCTCTTTCCCGCGATCGAGGATTGAGCACACTGCGTGAAGCACGGGAGGAGCCTGCGTTAGGCTGAAATGCGGCAGCACGAAGGAGGCAGGACGGCTGCCGCCCCTGCCCGCCTTGCCCTGGGAGAAGGCCGAGATCGTAGCAATACCCTGCCACCCGCTTCATCCACTAGCGATCACTCCTCCGCGCAGCCCGCCAGGCAGAAGGCTGTCAGGACGAGGGACCGGCAGGGCCGAGGAATAGAGGGCATCAGTAGGAATGTGTAGCCAGGCCCCGGCCTCCAAGCGACGTGCGCAGATCCCTCAGCCTCGTCCCGCGCTCCCTCGGGCTCCCATCCCTCTTGCCCCCCAGCAGCCCCAAGGCCACGCGCCAAACTCCCCACCCGCGCCCCCCAGCCCCGCCGGCGCCGCAGCCCCTACCCGGCGCCGCATCACGTGACGAGGCACGCTCTTCACACGCCGCGCGGCGCATAAGCCTTGCGTCACTTCCTCCTCCTCCTCCCCGCCAGCTTCAGCAACGCCATGTCTGTCTTCCACGATGAGGTGGAGATCGAGGACTTCGAGTATGATGAGGAGACCGAGACTTACAGCTATCCGTGTCCCTGTGGGGACCGCTTCCTCATCACGCGGGTAAGGAAAGAGGCGGTGGGAGAAGGAGAGGGAGGGAGAGACACCGTTGGGCCGCGGCGCTCTCAGCGCCTGCCGCATCTGTGGGTCGGGTAGGTGGCGAATTGGTTAACAGTTTTCCCGGGGCTTTTGCAGGAGGACCTAGAGAACGGTGAAGACGTGGCTACCTGTCCCAGCTGCTCCCTGATTCTGCGCGTCATTTACGACCAGGTGGGTGCGCCGAGTGAGCTGTCGGATATAGTCACGGCCTGCTTCCCGCAGTGGTGGATCGGCTCAGTTGAGTGTTGGCTCACCGTGCTCTGAGGAAGCTGTGGTGGTAGCTTTCAGTAGTCTCTGATAAGCGTGGGATAGGGTTGTGTGAGGCAGCAATCCTGTTGTGTGTGTCTGTGGTTCCTGCCTCGTCTCTTGTTTTTCTGGTCATTTCCTGTTGTGTTTGGCATTTAAAACATGCTTGCTTGTTTGAGCGTGGGCTGAAATACACAGCTATCTCTGTGATGCTAAGATCTATGATACTAGCAGCCCTCTCAGCTAACCCAGTAGTTTTTCTTATCCAGTAGGTATTTTGTAGCTTTTTTTTTTTTGAGAGACAGATTCATACCAGCTATACCTAGGCTAGAAAGCAAAATGTTTATCTGATGTTTTTTCAGAAGAGCTCAAAAAATAATGAATATCAACTAAAACTCTGCTTACTGTCTTTAGGAGCAATTCATGCGTGATGAAGTCGTTGCAGAGCCTTTGACAAACAAGGAATTGATTAAGTGCTGACCAGTACATCATGAACTGTTGCTGCTTTAGAATACGAATGTATGGGGATGGCAATTCTGGAAAGAGACGTGGTCCTCCTCGTGGAAGTGCTCGCTGCTGTGAGATGAAAGTGCAATAACTGGCTGTCTTCATAATTTGAATGAGAATTTGCTGGGACATCAGCATGTGAATGGGTTTTGTTCAAAAGGGTTGCACATTTTAAAAAGTATGAGTTGCCACAGGTGTTCTGGAAGACATGATGCTAATTGACAGCAAGTCAATATACAGAAGAGGTGTGCAGAGCTGTGAAATTGCAGCATTTATCTACACAAGTGGATTTTTAGCCAGTGGAGAAAAGCAGGTTTTGTATATACCAGAGTGAAGTGGCATAGAGACCTGAAATGTTGGGAGACAAAATTTAGAACTTCATAGGACATGATGCCATGCAGAAATAGTGTTTTGACACAGCATGGCATCACCCACGTGATGTGGCTCATGTACTTCCTGCCCATAGGTAACATGGGGAAAAAAAAAAGACCTGGAACACTGCTGGTAAATTGTTTTTACTACTTGTAAGCACAAAGAAAGTGCAGTTGTATTTATAGCTGCAGTGCAGGCAACACCTGAGTTGTGTTTCTTCAGTTGCTTTGAAACAATTTTGGTAGCTCTTGTCAAATGTCTCTCTGACATAATAGGTATAACACTTCTGTGAAGGTCGTGTGAAACAAAAGGAGTCATGTGGTAACGGATTTTGAAGTAGGTTTTAATTTCCTTATGTTTTCTCAAGAACTTTGCAACTTGACTGCTGCAGCAAGTACAAATGGGCTGCAGTTCTTTGTGCCGTTTGCACTAGTACATTTGGTGAGTTTCTTAGTCCTCCCATGTTAGATTCTGTTCACTTCTTGCATAAGAGATGCACACATTTACCTTAAAGGAATATTTTAGGGTAGGAAAGAGTTGAAACAATAAATTCCAAAGTGCACTGGTTCCAAGTCTACTTCCTTGTGTTTACAACCACTGCATTTAAATATTTATTTAAAATAATGATTATTCCTGTTTTCAGTAGAATTTGACATTTGTGAATTAAATTTGGAGGAAAATACATTTATGTAGGGAGATTTAGATTGGATATTAGGAAGAAGCTCTTTACAGTGAGGGGGGTGAGACACTGGCGCAGGTTGCCCAGAGAGGTTGTGCCTGCTCCCTCCCTGGAGGTGTTCAAGGCCAGGTTGGCTGAGTCCTTGAGTGACCTGTACTAGTGGGAGGTGTCCCTGCCTATGGCAGGGGGTTGGAACTAGATGATCCTTGAGGCCCCTTCCAACCTTACCGTTCTGTGATTCTATATAGTTGTTTTGCTCCAGGTACTAAAGATAAGTCTTACTGAATTCTTGCATTTAACTGTTTTAGTTGTTACAACGTTTTGTGAATCTTGAAGATGAACGTTATAATTGTATTTTTGTACATTTACATTTTTTACAGCAACCCAAAAAAACCCCAAAACACAGCTGCAAACTACACCCTTCAGTTTTGAATGCCGTACTCACAACACAACGTGTTTTCATGCCTAAACCAGAAGGTGGCACTCAGGTTACACAGTAGCTGGGTTTGAAAAAAGGAGGAAAAAAAAAAAAAAGTTGTGGCACTTTGGTTAACTATATCTTGTCAAATATTTATTTTGATTATTTAAATAAAGATATTGAAAACTCCACCAGTGGTTATAATGAGCCATTGTTTATTGAGTTTGTGCACCAGATGAAGATTTGCAACGCTGTTGAGTTGCTGCTGTGGTAATGACACTGGAATTTCTTCAGTTAATTTAATTGTATCAATAGATGCTATATAGCAAATCGACAGGAACCTTATTTAAACTGCTATTCAGATTTCTACTGCATAAGTACACTAAGGATTTTTCCACAAGTCTTGTACATAAGTAAGATAAAGTTTCAAATGGAACATCAGGGAATGTGTATTGCGATGGAATTGCATCAAAGTAAATTGCTAGATATAGTTTCTCTGAGTAAATTTTACAGAAGCAATTTAATCATGAAGATTTTATGAAACTTGCATAGAGAATTATTTATGCTCCGTAGGGTTGAATTACTGTGTGGTTGTAAAAAGCATTCATCACTTGAATGTGCTAATATAAGCTTTGAAACGATTCTCTGTGGTGTTCCCCGCTCATCTAAAATACAAATAATGGCCTTTGTAGCAGTAACTCTAGCACAATTAATTATTACTTTACATCAGTTGTGACTTTCAGTGCTTAAAGTTTCATGGTGTGTTCTTACCAAGTATGACTAGAATCCAAGTTGTATAATGCAGTTTCTATGCACATTAAAGTTATTTGGGTACACAGTGTTTATCAAAGCTTTAATGAAGGTTGCATTACGTTTGCTTTTCTGGAGCTTTTTACAGGATAACAACAGTGCAGTGCTGTCTTGTGGCTGATGTTAGGAAAGCATCTGCGCATGTTTGCCTGTGGAAATTTCAACTCAGACTCCTTGCAGTGTCTTGAGGGTCTTAAGACAGTAGTTGTTGTCTTCCCAGAAAGGAGGCAAAAGGATAGATGTCACTTATCTCTGTTCTTGCTGCCCTTTGGAAATCTCAGAGAGGTGTTTAGAATTCATTGAGCTGTTTTACTGCCTTGCCACTTTCCACTCTGCAGAGAAGAGTTCTCTGGCAACAGTTCACCCATCGTGAAAGCTTAGTGATACTGAAGCCAAGAGCTATCTGCTTCTGTCTTCTGTTAATTTGTAAGAAGTTTTTGACTCCAATGACTGCAGCCAGATTTTTAAAAAAACCCTTCCATACAGTAAAACATCAGTCAGGGCAATCTGAGTAGCCCATCAGAAATGTTCCTCTTCAGGAATTCAGTCACAAGGTTTCTTCCCAGCACCACAGGCTCTTGTGCAGCATACAGACCTCTTATGCATTACTCGTGTATTACATGTTCTTGGAAACCAATGGTTCACTTGTCTTCTAAAGAGGCAATTATGTAGGACACAGAGAAGTCTTTTGCTTCTTGTTTGCAGCTGACAGGCAGAATGATTGATTATGTATTTGATTAGGTCCTTGACTTTTGCACAGAGGAGTCCAGTGTGATGAAAACAGCTTCATGTGAATGTTAATGGAATAAGTGGCATTTACTAGAGATTAGAGACAGTGAATAACTTGTGATCTGTTTTAGATATTCAAACTCTGAAATGACTAACATCGTTAAACACCAGTGAGCTGCCTAGTGTTTAAAACAAGCAATACACTCTGTTGCCACAGTTTTATGGGAAGAAATGGAAAATAATTTACTCTGAATTATAGAGGCTCAGCTTCTCTGAGCTTGTTTGCATTTCAAAGAAATGTGCTGAGAAGGTCATACACTTTTGTCTCATGGTGCCTGTATATCAATGGCATACATGATTACTTGAATAGTTGCTCTAGAAATCCATGAGAGAGACCCTGCACCTCCAAGAGCTGGGGTCATTAGGCCATCAGTTTCAGCTGCAGCACTCGTTCGGCGTATCTATGTGTCAGGAAGCTTGTAATGTCCTAAAGGACTCTTATGTACATCCCTTAACATTTCTTCCCCCAGCAAAATTATTAATTTTGAATCCCAGCACCAATTAAAAAAAACCCAAAAACCTCTGCAGAACATCAGTTTAAAGAAGATTGTTACATAGATAAGTTTATTTTTCAATAATCAAATACTGATAAATTTCAAATAAACCATGACAGTTTTCAGTTAAGAAAGTGAAATCATAGAATCATAGAATGGTAAGGTTGGAAGGGACCTCAAAGATCATCTAGTTCCAACCCCCTGCATAGGCAGGGACACTTCCCACTAGTACAGGTCACTCAAGGCCTCATCCACCCGGGCCTTGAACCCCTCCAGGGAGGGAGCAGCCACAACCTCCCTGGGCAACCTGTGCCAGTGTCTCCCCATCTTCCCTGCAAACAACTTCCTCCTAACATCCAATCTAAATCTCCCCTCTGCCAGTTCAAACCCATTGCCCCTTGTCCTGTCATTACAAGACCTTGTCAATAGTCCCTCCCCAGCCTTCCTGTAGGCCCCCTTCAGATAATGAAAGGCTACCATAAGGTGCCCTTGAAGCTTCTCTTCTCCAGGTTGAAGAGCCCCAACTCTTGTAGCTTGTCCTCATAGGAGAGCTGCTGCAGCCCTCTGATCATGGCCTCCTCTGGACCTGCTCCAACAGTTCCATGTCCTTCCTATGCTGGGGGCTCCAGAACTGTACACAGGACTCCAGATGGGGCCTGATGAGAGCAGAGTAAATGTTTCTCTTCTATTCCAGTTTAATATTCAGGCCAGGCTAGTAAGGAATTGGTATTTGTTACAATGAAAACTTCTTGAAATGTTTTAAAAATAGGATTTATCAAGGTAGTAACAAAAGCTTGTGATTTTCTCCTAGCACAGTTCTTTGTGGATTGCTTTTTTCATCATATTTAGACAGGACAAAACTTGGATTCTGTTTCATGGAAAATTAAACTGCTAATTTCTTAATATTACTCCATAGTAACCATGGCATGGAGGGGACAGGAAGGATCCAAAGGCACATGTTTAAATGTGTATATAGTGGGCTCACTAGCCCTGAAACTGGTCAAGCTCCTTGAGTAATTAAGGCAACAATTGAAAGAAGTTGTGCCAAGCTGGAAAATAGCTGTCACAGTGTCACCTGTAGTCAGGGAGGAAGTGGATCAAAAGAGACTAATGAAAGTGTGAAAACTTAAGTGACCCATCCACTCCTCACCCTTTGCTGTCACTGATTTGATATGTTTGCCTACCAGGTCACCTCTCAAAGATCCTTGGCAGTTCACCAGTCCGGCACAGGCTTCCCATCGTGTCATGGTAAATAATTGCTATGCTATTTACCTTTCTATTGAGTACAGCCAGCCAGGAGAAGCTTGCTCTGACAGCTACCTGGTGCATGAAGGTCACAGCAGCAGAGCTGCCCTATCCAGCCGTGCCATTGTCCACCCAGGCAGGCAGTCACCACAGCTACTACAAGAGTTCTCACCCTACAGCAACCCAACTCAATGATAAATTAGTATTTCCTGCGTTAGGTTGTGTGTTGCAACGTGCAAATCTAGCCCTTTGATTAGGTGAAGCAGAATGTAGGGCTCTCCGAGAGCTCAATCTGTCTGGAATTTTTTTTTTCCCCAAAACTTGGTTACAGTACCTACCCAATGTGCTCTGAGACAGGAACAGCCTTGTCAGCCTTACCTCTTTGCTTTCCATGTCTGCCCTTCTTCTTTGTCCTTCTTCTCCATAGAGGTGGGAGAAGCTCTGTCACTGTATGGTGATCTGTGCTGGTTTGAGGCTAATTGGGATATTTTAAGCCCATTGCCCCTTGTCCTGTCATTGCAAGACCTTGCCAATAGTCTCTCCCCAGCCTTCCTGTAGCCCCCTTCAGATACTGGAAGGCTACTCTAAGGTCTCCTGGAAGCCTTCTCTTGTCCAGGCTGCAGAGCCCCAACTCTTGTAGCCTGTTCTCATAGCAGAGCTGCTGCAGCCCTCTGAATATCTTTATGACCTCCTCTGGACCTGCTCCAACAGTTCCATGTCCTTCCTGTGGTATTTGTTCTCAGTTCTACTATTTCCCAAAGATTAGCAATGCTTGATGTTTTTTGGCAATTGCTGAACACTAGGTTGACATTTTAGAACTAATGTTTGATTAAGGGAAAAACCTTTTGGAGTCCCAGCCTTAGAATGATGATGCTTTTATCCTACTTACTCATGGTCTGTGTGTGTTTCAGAAGATGGTGTGGTCTAGGTCAGGTATTACCATCAGCTCAGGTGGTCTTTCTGCTAGTCCCTCCCTGTAATTGTTCTCCCACAACCCAACAGCAGCCGATGAAGATGTGCAAGCTTCATGTGTTTGGGTAGGACTGTCCCAGACTGGTTAATGCTCCTCCCATCATTTACCTGGATTGGTTTAGTTTGGTGTTTTGTTTTTTTTTTTTTTACTTCCATTCCTTCTGTTTTTTCTTAATTAACCATGTCACACTTGTTATATGGCTTCACCTCTTTCCTCAAAGCTGCATCTGTGTGCCTCCTTTATTTCCATGTCTTTCCTGATGGATGCCTGTTTTTTCCAGGGTGTGAAGCCTTTAACTCAAGTTGGTAGAGAATTTCAATGAGATTTCTTTTAAATTTGAATACACTGTATGTAGTTTTCTGAAAGGAGTGGTAGATAATGCCCAAGATGCACATATAAAATATTCCCTTTTTGTAAGGACAAAGGATATTTCTTTTTTCTCCATTTAAATCTGTAATTTCCCTGTAACTTTATTTTTATATACTGGTCTTGTGGGGAAGAAGTCCTACACTGACTAAATAATGAGTGATGAATGTGATAAATCGAGGAATTCTTGCTTCTCCTTTTGAAGAAGGGGTTACTCATAACTCACAACCTCTCTCCTCTTGCTGAACTACTCAAGATAAAGCTGTTTCTTGGAAGAATACCCTTAGGAAGTTGGTGACCTAGAATGAGCTTGGCATAGAATTGCCTTTTAGCCTTAACTATGAGATTCAGTGCTGTGATCTCCATACACAAACGGTTTTTGACAGGCTTTGCAAACAGCCTGGGGTTAGAGCCTGTGAGCTTTCCTTGGGCAAGTAAAAGCTGTGGAGTCAGGAGGTTAATTCATTTTTTGTCGATACAAACAGGAAAATTCACTAACCCTGGTTGGTGCACAGTGAGTCACCAATGGGCAAATGCAAACCTATAGTGTAGGCCTGGGAAAAGGACACGGAAAACTGCAAATCATGTTCTCTGCTAAGGATGGTTCATGGAGTTCAAGCACTGCTTGGAACTGGAACCAAGGTTGTATTTTTAATATTCCCTGACATAAGGCCTAAGGGACAGCAGGTGATGACACACCAAGCTGGCATCCTGCTTTGGGCATCAAAAGATATTTCTGTGGTGCCTACAACTCCACTGCAAGCTGCTTAGCAATCTAGAGATGTCATTTTGCTGCGAAAGCAAGGGTGAGTGGAGGAGAGGTCTGATACTTTCCTTTGTGGGTTTCCTCTGTAGGCACACTGATAGTACATGGTAATGAGGCAGCCTTTGAGGGATGCACTGGTACAGAGCCCATCTCCTCTTGCTTATGAGAGGAAGGATTTTCTCCCCATTCCAAATGTTTCTTCAGGCACTAAGCTCAGCATTTCTTTCTTGCTCTCCAAACCTAGTAAGTAACCTAACAGTTTGGGCTGCATGGTTATCCCCTGTGCACACAGCAAGGTAGGAATGGTGGGTAGAAGATATGGACTGGAAGAATCTAATCTGGTCCTGACAAAACACTGATCTTTGCAAATCCTTTTTGATAGTTTTTTTTCAAATCTGGGATTTTCATAACTGAAGGAGAATTCAAATAAATCATCAACTGCAGAAAATGCCAAACACCCACAGTCAAACTTTCTCAGTGTTTTAAACTTATGGACCCCTTTCTCAAGATATTATGCCTAACAGGATTTGATTGCACTTTCTCAGCCAGAGAATTTCTGTCAGTACCTCTGCCAAATGCATGGCCTCACAGAGGGAGGATTTGATAGCGATCCAGGTTAAGCCAGCCTCTTCATTCAGAGACAATGACTGCCAGCCCCACACAGACTGCAGCAGGGCCACCCAAATGTTGAGTTTCCATTGAGGAAGGCCAAGCTCCCCACACTTTTTATTTTTGCAACCGTAGCAAAGCTGTGTCCTTGGTTTCTTTCCATGCCAAATAAAGCGTCTGCACGTTTTGTCTAGTTTGTTTTTGTATGGCTGAGGCATTTATACCAAGAGCACCTGCAAAAGTAGAAGTCTGAAGAAAGAGATTAATTTCTGACAGGTTAATCAACCAGAGGAATAAGATAGTATTGTGCCAGACCCGTAAACATGTTTGCAGGTCACCTTGCAAGGACAGCTTGTGAAGATTAAACTAGCTGGGGATTCTCTGAGCCATGGATTCAGAGTGCCCTTTGAGACACAGCTAATCAAAAATGCTCTAAGGCAGATCTTGCCAGCCCACACAGCTATGTAAATCTGGAGTAACTCAGGCTGCTTCAGAGATGTTACTTCAGATCCAGTTCACCCGACAAAAGGGCAGAATTTATATGAATTACCAATGAACAGAGAATAAAGGACATGTAGACTAAATAATAAATTTCTGGGTTTTCTGCTCTTCATGACTCTCTCTCATAAATATTTCAGGCTCAGTCTGATTGCTGCTTCGCTGTATCAGCCAAAAGATCAGACTGAGCAAGTGCATTTTGGTGTCATTCCTGTCTGAGGCTGTTATGGCTCAGGTTGAGGCAGAAGCACAGACAAAATCCTGTCCTGACCAGTGATGTATTTGGAATGCCATAGGGAATGTCTGGCTGCTCTTCATCAGCTCTGGATCTTCTTCTTTATATTACCTCTTGCCGAACTGAAAAATAGTGAGGAGAGAGGGAGAGCAACATTAAATGCACAAAAATCAGTTTTGTCCAGAGGTGTTGAAACATTTCAACATTTATGAGATGAATAATTTTGTTCTGAAGAAGTCAATGTAAAATAGTACAGTATTTCTCACCCTGCACAGTCCCTCCATGCAGGCTGACCCTTGACATCAATCTGTGACTAGTTTTGATTCCTCCAGAATTTGATTTTTTCAGGGGATTTCACTCTGTGAGTAATGAGTCTGATTTCTCTTTTTTGTACATTACTGTTTGATTTCTTCCTACTCTCTTACTTTGTTCAGCAGCTCTACAGTCTCTGCTATAATACCCTCCAGATGTCAAGTATCTTATCAGAGTCAGCCTCAATCGCCACAACTCGCTTTGTGAGGCCAGACTGTTGGCTCTGCTGTGGGATGCACCTGAACACAGCCCTGCTATGTGATGCACACTCTTGATGCTCCTGACTAGTTGGACAACACCAGCCGAGGAGCAAAATGCCTTAGTGACATATGAAGAGCTGCATCCACAGTACAAAAGCTCAGAAATATCCCTCTAAGAAAATCTGAAACAACTCAGTTTAACATTCTACTTCTTACTAAGTCAACTGTCACATTAAACCCTGTCCAGTGTGTTTTATCACTGTGAAATGCTGTTTACTTCTGCTCATTTTTGCACTCTCCAGATCTTTACCACGCAGACTCTTTCCGGTATTAGCCCCAGATGTATCATACTGTAATTCATTGCTCAGGACTGCCAAGAAATGACAATTCTGAGACTGCCCATAGTTCACAATATAGTCATTTTATGGGTGGAAATTCCATGATATTTTTTTTTTTTCATTATGGCCAGTCCAGCTGAAAGCAACCAGAAAGCTGAGGTGAGCCTCTCACACAGGGCAGGAGGAAACCTCAAGCATTGCTTTGTGCCTCTCTGACATGTCCAACCAGAAAAAGAGCAATCTTGGTCTCACTAGAACAAATAGCCACCTGCACTTTCTCAGTCTGAGAAATAACCTCCTCTGTCTTCCTCTTTCTGCTGTTATTTCTCTCCTGTGTTCTCCATTAGGATTTTGTCCTTCAACTGCCAAAAGCAAGGAAAAATGATACAGCTCTTCTGTGTTCTTGTGCGAGATAGACTTTGTCCACATCTAGAGATCTTACTCGTTTTACTATTTATTTTGCAGGTATGTTTGAAACATTTTTAATAATATAATTGCACTGATGCGACCCTAGTGCAGGAGCAGGTAGAAAATTCTCTTGCCCTTTTGGCATCTTAATATGCTTCTCAGTTCAAGGGGGGAAAATTGCTGGCCTGGCAGAACTAGAGCCACACAGAGTGGGAGGTTTTAATGACATCTGCTCAGCTGGAATGATCTGGCTAAGGGTTGCAGGCAAAACCCAACAGTTTGTTGTTGTCAAGGGTCAAAATGAAGGTTATGTGGAAGAATGGAGCTTCATGACCTGGAGTACCCAATGCTCATTGTGCTGGTTTGAGGCTAATTGGAATATTTTAATGGAGAAAATTAGATTATAGGCTGTGAAAAGCAAACAATGGTGGTGTCTGCTTCACTCATAGGCTTACTGAGATGTATAAGAACAAGAACACAAACACAGATAAGACACTCTCTCGGAGAGTCTTGGGCTCTCTAGCTGTTTTGGTCTGGTCCTCTCTGCTAACCTAACTAACCACTCTGCTTCTAACCCCCCTGGCTGATCCTCCAAACTCACCTTGCCTGTAAGCTAAACCCTGGGGTAAGGTAGAGGGGTGGAAAGAAGGTGGAAGGGTGGTTGGGAGCCCCTCCTGGGGTCTCTAATTTCTGGGAGGGGGATTGTGTTTCTGTATTACCTTTAACTTTTTTATCTCTGTAACTATTCCTGTCTATTGTGTATATCTGTGCTTGTACATTGTGCTAAGCTGTAAACAGAGCTTCAGTCCTTAACTTCCATCTGGCTGAGTCTAGTCTGGGGGATTTTACAAAGCGGGGGGGGGAGGGAACTCCCAAACCATCACACTCATCATGCCAAGAGTATTCCTACTAAGAAACAGAAAATTAGGGGTTAAACCTGTCATCTACAGACTCACCTTGAAACCCTATAATGTAATATCAATAATTGAGGGTAGCTGTTTGCAAAAATGATTACTGACAGGCATAAAATAACAATCACCAGTAGCTATAAATGTATTTTATGTCTTGGATATTTTCCTGGCAGACTTTAATATTTCATTGAGTTATGCAGTAGTAGCCCTGGGTTTGTGCTCAGAAGAATAGTAGGATGTTTTTGGGGGTGCCAGAGGGGAGAAAGGGCAGCTTTTTTAATATCAGTACACCATAATTTCCCTTGGTTAGCACAGAAGCATATTTCCCTCCACAAACTGAGATCTCTGTTCCAGTTTATTCTTTCAGAGTGTCCTGTATAAGAAGGGAAAAGTGAAATAACTCTCCCTGGAGAAAATCCAGAATGTTAATTAAAGAAATGGCATTTTGGCATTCTTTCCCTACTGGGCAGAGTTCATAGCTATATTGGTATTTTATGTCTTTGATGTTACAGGATTTCCACAAGGATCTTCTCTATAAACTGGTTTTTTTTTTTTT
>VWYK01054408.1:18266-46807 GCA_013399775.1 Semnornis frantzii
CCATGCCCCCTTATATAAAGCTCACCCTTATGGCTGGGAGGAAAACAGCTGCCCAAATGCAGTAGATAATAATAGCTATGAAAATTCATGTCCCAGTTTCCAAGTAGCCCACGAGGCCTGCCAAAACGTGATCAGTCCTGTTCCCCACAGCGGGTAACACCAAAACCAGTGTCCCATTTAACCATTAACTACTTTACCATTAACCATTTTCATGCTGGCCACATTTATTATCATCATTCAATGCCTTGCTTCCTTCTCACCCTTTCCAACAGCTTAATCTTCACTGGTCCAACTAGCACACAGGCATTTATTGACTTAATTACTTGCATTAATTTTAAAATCATGCTTTAAGGAAACCATTTGCAAACGCTGCCCCAGAAAGCCTTGTTGATTTCAGGGGAGAGGCACAGGGACAGCAGGAAAAAGCCTAGTGCAAAGCTCAGACAGCTGCCAGAGCTTCCCTGACAGGGGCAAACAGCCCCAAAGCAGAAAAATGAGAGGGATGAAGGATTTTGGAGTGGCTTCAGAGAGCTTGATGCTACAGTTCTTCCTCTGGGCAGAACTATTTGGGGTTTTCAACATTTTTGTTCTCTTTTTTTTCTGCCAGTCAGAGCACAGGCTCTGTGCTTGGACTCTTCCTTTCCTGCAGGAGAACTACCACATTACTGGCCACTGAAAGCATGAGAAAGCTCTTAAATACCCAAAACACATTTCCACAGAGAACAGCTTGCAGACTAGTAAGAGGCACCAGCAAAGCAAAGCTGCTGTCTCAGTCACAGCAGTCCTGATCTGGAGGGTCAGAGGGGAGGGAAAAATGCACTTGCACTGAAACCCCTGTGGCAGTCAGGCCAAAGGCCAGCCCACTGTCATGGCCGTGGTTCAGCTCACCACTGTGTAAGTCCTGACCACTTTTCGTTAGAAATACCATGGCAATAAAATGAGGGCTTTGAAGTGGCTACATGCTTAACAGGCAGGGTAAAATGCAAACAGTATTTGCCTCTCTGCTACAACTTCAAAGGCTTCCCCACTATAATTACTTTTTTATAAGACAGGTGATCTAGAAGGAAGAAAAGATCTGATGTGAGGGAAATCATCAAAGAAAACATAGGTATTAAAAGAGACATGATTTACTTTACTCTGAGAAGAGCTTTGTAGCAATGTTTGGGCTGAATTTACAGCACTAATCATGGAGTGACTGGTCTGGGCACAAAATACCTGAGTCACAGCCTGGATCCCAGCTGCCATCAAAAGCTGCAAATCCTGCACCAGATGCCAGCACGAATTCTCCATTCAGGGGCAGGTACTAGATGAAGAGATTCAGAGTATTACTGTGCCATCCTGCTGCCAGCCACCCAGGTTTGTAATCAAATAACAGTGCTAATTATTAGGCTGCCTATTACACTTGCTGTCTCTGAGGCACTTTACAGTCATTAGGAGTTATCCTTGCTGTGCTCCACGTTAATGGAAAAATATCAGCTCCCCTTTATACAGAGGAAGAAGCTACATTGGGGAGAGGCAATTCAACATTATCTTCCAGTGGCATGGAAAAGCATGAAGTGTTCAGGGAAACAAGAACCAGGGAAGAGCAAAATAAGCTGTTTTGACAGCCGCTTCCTCCTCTTGCACACATTCCCAGCAGCTTGGAAATGGTTTTATACATTGAAATGCCATAGAGAACCCTACCTTACTCTGCAGGTGCCCAGAAGTCCCCTTGCTTTTGATGAGTTCCTACCTCTAGGCACTGTGCTTGCCAAAACAGGGACACGAACAGTGCTCGGTGAGGAGTCAGCTAGTGGATTTTTTTTCTCAGTGTGAGCTAAGAAAAGCACACAGAGGCATTTGCTGCAGCTTGCCATAGCTAGACCCTCTTCTTATTGGGTAGGACATCACCACCAGGTAGTCAGCATCACCACACTTGTCAGGTTTCAGCCCAGCCAAGCTTCTGCTTGGTGGCAGACCTCAACAGGCACAGCTCTGCCATGAGAGCCCTTTTGGCAAGAAGATGCAGCCAGGCAGGTCACCAGCCTGCATTGCCAGCTCCAGGACAGACCTTGGCAAACAACTGAGTCAGGCAACTTGTTCACAGTACACAGAATATTCAGCCCAGCCCATCTTATTTTATGTCCAGAAACTGACAGAAAGAAAGGTACATTTCCCCCTGTGTTTTCACGTGGCAAGGAGCAAGTGACTTTCAGGTCTCCCTTCTACTCTACTTGTTCTAGCCAGGGTTTTAGCTTCACTCCCAGACAGCAGCTGGAAGCCTTCCAGGATTGTTTTATGCCAATGCACTGAGTCCTGTGCTCAGGCAGAAGCATGGTGGATGACATTTTAAGGTTTCATCTACTGAGCAGGTTTTAAAATATGCATTTAGAGAATGCATTTAGAGATTAGTGAAACCAAGATTTATGAATGACTGTTGCAGATAGCTCTCTGTCCTTGGGGTGATCCTGTCTGACAATGCTCTGCCCCACACAGGGATCGCCTTGGAGCGGGGAATCAAGGGAAAAAGCTCCTCACCCCCAGGCTGTAAGCATCTGTGTAGAAGTTTAGTGCTCTGGTGGTACAGTGCTTTGAAGGTCATAGCCCAGGTCTCCTTCTTGGTTCAGCAACTGTGAAAAACCAAGGAGGGCAGTTGCCACTGAGATCCCTGCAGTGCTCCTGTGCACCATCTGCTTCAAACCCAGCAATGTCATATCTTGGGTTGGATAAGAGGGGATGATGACTTGAGTAGTTGAGGTCTGGTCAACTTTTGCCCCAAGAGGATGGAATCTCCCCACCAGTGAGGAAGAAGCCTTTGCCTATGGAAAATGCTCCTGAGACCATAGCATGAGTCATGCCTAATTGGAAACCATGGCATCATGTTCTCTGAATTTCTAGTGCTCTTGACTGAAGTCAATTTTTCCAGTACCAAGGCACTGAAAGAAGCTGAAAAGTCTTCCAGGATCTAAATGGCAATGTGTTTTAGCTGCAGATATGAAACCCATGTCTAGTGCTGTTTTGAGGCTCAGGACTTGGCCTGCTTTGAACTGAGCAAAGTCTATGCTACCAGCATCCTTCACAAGGTGCTTCACTTCATAAGTTTCCTGGCTTGTTTTCCTGTGAGCCCACATGGGTGAGTGGTGGGACAATTCAGAGCAGGCAGCTATATGGGTGCCAGTTGCAATGCCCACCAAATCACTTCTCCCAGACCTGGTAGGATGTTTCAAGTTTGAGCAGCTCACTGTTGCCTCTTGTCCACTTCTCAGTTTGCCACCCTGCAGCCTGCTGTGTATGATGGGGCCAAGCAGGGGGGGGTGGCCAGCTGACTGCTGGGGTCCGGATGAGCTGCTGAGGGTGGCCTTCTGAATGGGATGCAGTGGATCACTTCACTAACACAGGTTACCAGGACCATAGCTGCAGGGATCTTTGGATGGAGGAAGAAAAATCAGGCAGCAGCTACTGGTGACAGGGATGGGTGACACAGCAGTGTCATGGTTGGCTGGCTGGCTCCTACTTGTCTTCCCAAGCTGTAGAAGTTTGCATTTGTGAGTGTTGTAGCTGGATCAAGACCACCAGGTTGGGAAGTCTCTGCTCTCAACCCTGACTGCCTGACAGCCTTTTCTCCTGTAGTTGCCAAATCCTTTCACTGTGGTTGTGGGTCAGTCTCTCAAACACCCTGAGGTGGTCATACAGAACACAATGAACTTTCCTTCCCAGGGGGGTTCATTCAAATCTTCACAAATTAACTAGGGCAAACTAAAAAGTCACCAAGGCAATCGTTGGAGAAATAGGTGCCTACATTTGTAAGCTGCACCACTCTCTGCTCCTGGGAGCAATGTGGGAGCATCATGTGCATGCATCATGCATGAAGCACAGCAAGAAAAGCCCAGAAAGGAGTCACACAGCACAACAGATGTGAGTGTGGCAAGATGATGAGCTGAGCTTGCTTGGTTAGAATTATACAGATGACCTCTGATGACCATCAGAGTTCACATCCTCCCCTGCCTGGGAAAGGCCAAGTAAGCAGAGTCTGGATGTGGTGCAGAACAGATGAAGGGTTCGTAGTACATGACACCAATCCTTCCCATGGGGAGAGATGGGAGGAAATGATTCATGATAAACCTGACCCACATCTGCAGCTCCTGTGCAGGGCTCTGGAAACACTAGCCTCTGAGTTTTCTGGAGAAGATGCAGCTGCTCCAGCTACCACTGGAGATCACTCTCCACCACTGAGACCAAAACCCCAGGTTGCCCCAACTTTGCAAACCCCGAGGAAGCTGTCCATGTGCGTATGAGCGTGGCAGGGAAATGAGAGTCTCACAGCACACATGGTGTCCCAGCTTCTGGTCCCATCACTCTCTGGGATTGCCCAAACATTGTTTAAAGCACTCATAGAATTACAATGCAACACAGTGTAATGGGAGCCAGGGGATGGCATCACCTCGTCTCCACAAACATGATGTGCAAGAACATTCATAGCACAAATTTCTGAGGCTGACCCCATAGACACAGCTCCTCACTCACCAAGGCAGGTCTGTTGCCCATATACCACCGTCCCTCTCCAAGATCCACATCACTGGATAGCATTTCAGAAACGGCTCCATTGTCCAGTGGATCTTAGTTTGCAAGTGATTTGTCCTTTCTTATTTTCCCCAACAGAAATTAAGCATCTCAGCCTCTGAAGAGGACAAGTGGAGGTTCCAAATGGGCAGTGGCTTCCTGCATTCGGGAGTTCAGTACAAAAATTGCTTATAGGCTGGGACACTTTCCAAGTACATTTTGAACTGAAAAATTACATGTACCAAAGGACTGGAGCCAAAAAGCTGGCAGTTTCATCTGCTTGCTCTCCCTTACTCCTGCCAACCTGTACTCCAGGGCCATTAATACAGCAAGCTTAGTCCCATTAGTCATTTCCCATCCCTGATACTGTTAGATGACTTATCTTCTCAGCCATCATTATCAAGTACAATGACAACTAAAACACAACCATCATCTTTTTCATCAAACTATTAAAAAAAAAAAANCCCATGTGACTCTTGATCCAGAGTCACTCCATTTGCACCCTTAGAGTTGAAACACTGAGAAGCGGCCCACTGCCCCAATATGTAAGTGAAAATGACCCTAAACCCCAAAAGAAT
This sequence comes from Semnornis frantzii, assembly GCA_013399775.1. Classification (NCBI taxonomy): domain Eukaryota; kingdom Metazoa; phylum Chordata; class Aves; order Piciformes; family Ramphastidae; genus Semnornis; species Semnornis frantzii. Next base: position 23,384 of record VWYK01054408.1, read on the forward strand.
AAAATAGCAAAGGGATGAGTGGTTTTGAACTGGCCTTTGGCACATTTCAGGTCTGCTTAATTCATGAGCATTAGGCTGAGATGACTGACAACAGCAGTGTGACTGGCATGCCACCATCGTCAGTGCAGGAAAAAAAAATGCAGTACTTCTGCTTTGAACCCAAGTGAGCAATGCTTGTGGTTGCAGTTGGTTCTTCCCTCAGCCTTATTTTAATCTCCAGCATCAAAAAATTTGAATTTCTTATTCAGGTGAGATGATGCCACCATCCCCATTATGCAATGTTGAGACTGCCCAGGCATGCTGGGTTTCACAGTTCTGCACCAGCAAGCAGGACCTTTGCCATTGGAGCTGTGCACAGCTTTGGGTACTTTCCCTCACCTAGCACCCAGATGGGGTGCAGCTTTGGGGCTGGTGCTAGTAGCATCCCATCAAACAACGTCACATTATTTCTCCACCACAGAGTGCCATAATGCACCATAGGCCTTATTATGAAAGGAAAACAATTTCTGCATCATCTGTCCCAGTTCTACTTTGCTGGGGCAGTGCCAGACCACAGATGGCAGCTGGGGCAGTAGACAGGCAGCCCCTGTCTGTTGCTGCCTATGGGTGGGAGTAGTGGGGCTTTTCCCAACACCAACTGGGGTCAGAGGTCTGAGCACAGTTGAGTGGGTGCCTGGGTGAGATCCTGCTGCTGGCTGAAGGCTCCAGAAAGGCACAGAGCTGGATTCATCCCTTTGACAGCTCTGGAGCATTTCAGTGCCTCACTTCTTGCAGGATTCGCTGGGCTGGTTAGCAGAGGTCCATTTGCTTGCTTTCCTACCCATATCCTCAGGCCAGTGTCCTTCCCCTCAGCCATACATGCCATTTCCACACCTCCCATCTTGCCACCAGATCTGGCCTGCCCCTGCCAGGACCCTTGATCTCATGTTCTTCATCTCACATTGGCTATTCCAGATCCTCTGCAGGAGTGGCTGGTGAGGCATGATGTCCTGTAGCCACCCCAAGATATCCAGGTAGATCTCTTTGCCCAAAACTCCCTGCCCTGCCCAGATGTGTCCCCACGAGGAGTAGGACTTTAGCACCCCAAAAAAACCCACACAAGAAAGGCAGTTTTTATGCCCATTCAACTCGCACTCATGCAGGTTGGTGCAGTGTGGAGCAGGGCACAGAAGCTTCTGGGGCCAACTGGCAGTGGGCAGAAGACGCCCACCTCTGCTCTCAGCAATAACTCACCCCTCTGCTTTTGCCCCCTGGAGCAGGCAGGGTCACAGGCAAAGGAGCAGTGTAACTGGTAGGACATCATCATTTCTGTGCCATCCCCTGCATGCTATTGAGGTGTTTGACTGCTTCCCCCTTCTTGCATCCTTGCCTCCCTCTCCTTCAACAGCAGCATGGCTGTGCAGGAGCTGGTTCCCCTGTTCTGTCTGCTCATGACGTTTTGTGTTGTGTTTTGGGTGTGAGTTCCTAGCATCACTTGCCCAAGCTGGCCTCGCCACTTGGCCCCCACACAGGAGTGGTCTGGCACATTGGATTCCCCAAACGTCCTGCTGCTGCTGCCTGTCCCAACAAAGATACTGCAGTTTCTTCCATCCTGCACAGGTGCTAGCTGGCACACCCCTTCCCAAACCACCCCACAGACACCAGTAAAAGCCATGAGGGGACAATAGGCCCAAAAAGGCCATTAATTTGACTGTAGCCCCACAGTGGACACCTCCAGATGTGGAGCCAACAGGAAGTAGAAATCAGGTGTCCTGGGGAGACACAGGGACTCTGGGAGCCCCTTAGGAAGGCAAGATAGTTCAGCTAATTCTCCTGGGCATCCCTCCACAGACTACAGTCAGAGAGAGTTGGAAAATGGCTCAGGGTGGAGGCAGGGAAATCATCTCCTGCAGCAGAAGACAGCAAGTGGTCCATGGCTCAGCTACCCAGCCAGACATTCCTCAGCATCCACTCCAGCCTGGGATCCCAGCAAACTGCTCTGCTCATCACAGGCTTTAATAACCACCCCTGCTGGAAATTAGCCTGCAAGGAGTAAATAAACTCGAGGTGACTGTAAAAGGCTGTTTTACCACACTCCTTTCTTAGGGCAAATCTTCAGTGGGAACATTGCTGGAGAAAAGCCTGCAGGACTTGGGCTTGCAACAATATGCGGGCACACAGGCATGCAGACACACACTCCTGTGAAATTTTCTACCTTCACCTCAGGAGAAGGAAAAATTATGCCTTTTCTGGGTGTCTTGTTACCCTGCTGTTTGGGAAGAAGAGAGGAGGGAGCACTGGTGCCTGGGACAAGCACAAACTGCGGGAATTCATTAGAGCCAGGGCCCCTGGAGAGCAATTGGCATTTCGAGATCAATCGCTGCCAGGAACTGAGCAGGCGCATCCTGCAGCTAAGCTGAGTACATTCTACTCTTGCAATTAGGCAGCTAAAAATATAAGGCTGGGTAAGGCATCCCTGGTTAGACCTCAGTGCCCCCTCATGTTCACAACTCTCCTCCAGCCTTTGCAGCCCCTCATTGGGTGGGCAGGGAGGAGGTGTGGGCAGCTGCCGCCACCGTGGCAGGGATCAGTGATAGAACAGAGTTGGAGAGGTGACGTTGACACTGCTGAATAGCCCCAGCCAGTCCTCTGATAGCACAAGGTTTGAGCGAGGCTGTGCTGCCCACGTGGCTAAACCTGACTCCTGCTGCCTCAAAAATAGCAAGTGGCATCATCCAGACCTGGCCCATGCTTCAGTGCTGGCCAGCTCAGGCACAAACCACACCAGGACTGGTGTTACTGGGTCAAAAGCCAGGCACATAGCCATAACTGTGTCCTGGCCGGGCTCTCTTTTGAAGCATGATGATAGATAGAGGGTCTACATCCTTCAGAGAAGTCCTTTTCCTCTAGCAACAAGACAAGTAAAGTCAAAGCTCACCTTGCCTTGGAGCACTCATATCAGGCAGCATCACCCTAAGCACCTCCATCTTTTTTTTGCACACTTACTCCCAGGCACTTCTGAAGCCCAGCTAAATCTGCATCTTTAGGCAGCTAAATGCTATACCAAAATCCAGCCCAATCACAGTGGTTGTGCTTCAAAGTCACTTACACTGGATCTGGATTTAGTGTGTGGTTGAATTAGAGAACCACTCAAAACTTCAGATCAAATAGCCACCAAGTTGGGTGATAAATGGGTTTTCTCCAAGTGTGGAGGTGGGGGGATTGTCTCAACAGACCCAGCTTCCTCCCAGCAAAACAGGTCCTGGCACTAAGCTGGTGCCCATATGGGATGAATGGTGAGGAGAGGTGGAAGGCTCATTGTACAGAGGTGTTTCCTTTAATAAAAATGCCTGAAAGGAGCTGACGGTGGTACATGACAGCTGCCTGGCACCTCGAGTCTCACTCCACTCAGCTTGGGAGTCAGGATGAGACATCTCATGCTGCCCCTTCGCCAGCAGGGCATGCGCAGGCACAAAGTATCCTTCCCTGTGTGTGTTACTGCGAGCACTGTCCTCGTGAATGTCAATGAGATCCTAGTCTCTTCCCCTGCACTACTCTAGCAAGCAAGACTCTCTCTTTTTTTTTTTTTTTCCTTTATGGCCAAGGGCTGTATAGCATCTCCATGGAGACTCCAAAGCTTAATGTATTCCTGCTGATTTAAGTGATTAATTCTCCTGTGCAGCACGGCCAGCAGCTGAACAGGTGCAGCCCAGCCTCACTGCAAAAAGCCTCATGATCAATTAATTTTCTAACTACGCAGTTGCCAAATTTCACACCATCTCAGGTGCTGGGTTTCATTCCTTTTTCATCTCTAATTTTGGCAGCCCCTGTATCACCTGGTGGTAAGAGAGCACAGTGGCACCTAGGTGGGAGGTAGCTGAGCTGAAATTAAAAAGAAATATTCACCACTATGCTAGGAAGCTTGCTGGGCTAGTTCATCACTGGGGCAGCAATGCTCAGAAAGGTGTGAGCTTGGCTGCTCCCAGACAGTAGTACAATCAGGTGCAGCAGTGAGGTGAGCCCCTGGAAGGGTGCCATGCCCTCACAGCCAGTGCTGCAACCACCATTTATTCCCCTGCGGACCCCAGCCCTCCTCTCCTGCTGCACAGTGGTGGGACTATAACACCCACTGTAACCTTGGAGCCCAGACAACTCCTTGCCAGCAATGGGGTCCCAGAGAAGTCCCGGGGCAGCAGAGGGTCCTCAGCACTTCCACAGGGATCACTGGATCTTTTAATGTGGTGAACTGGGGACCACTCCAACACCCTGCTCCCATCCCTCGTTTGCGGTGAGGAATGTTGCCCCGAGCGGCCGGCAGCCGGTGGGCGCAGCCACGGAGGTCAGCGGTTGTGCGAAGGCTGTGTTGCACCTTCCTCTCCCTCAGTCAGATGGAGGACTGCTCAGCTCGGCTCTTAAACTGGATCGTGAAAGGCTCACCCTGTAATGGATAACGCTGCTTTGCAATTATGCACTTTGCAAGCCTCTGATGAAAGTACTTTAGAAATATTATACATTCATCTGTAAGTAAAATAAAATCTACTGGAGTGATATTTTGCTCTTTTATTCTCTGGGTAAATTCCACATCATTTATTACATTATATTGGTACGTATTTCCCCAGTACATTCCTTCCCTCAAAAATTCATATTTAAAATGCCAGATAAATAAAGTAGCTCCTCCAAATATTTGTAGAGGGATTAAACGTGGCGCATGGCATTATTAAAGCATCAAAACTATTAGTGGCATAGACAGCCTGAACAAATTGCACCACATAGATTTCAAGGGCCTGCTCAGATTTAATGGCTGATAAAAGAGCAAAGGTGCCCTAAAACCGAAAGAACTCAAGCACAAGCTCATCCCATCCAGGGGAGGAGGTTTTGCAAATGGGATCCAGCCCATGTCGTGCCACCCTGGCACTGCAACGGTGATAGTCAGTGACCTATCTCATGTCCATACATTGAGGCAGCAAAGATTTCTTTTTCCCTTTAATTCCTTCCTCCCTCCTAAACCTGATCCTCAAAACTGTGGGGATCAAGACCCTGCACTTCCGTGGTGTGTTTTCGAGGAACATCAGTTTGCTCAGAAACTCTTTCCTCAATCTGATCACACATTTTGACAGGATGCTGAGCCGGTCCTGTCATAGTCAGGCTAATAGCACCACAGAGAAATATAAACCTCAATGGCACTTGAAAGCAAATATCTCAAGCAGCATTTTGAGATTTCCCAGAACAGTTTGTTTTCATTTCAAGATCTTTTGATGTCCGCTTTACTTAGCCTCTGACCAGAACTACAGCCTACTCTGTGTTGGCAATGTTGCATGTTAGCACTCCTCAGCAAACTACTGCCAAGGTCTCAGTCCCATGGAGGGGCTTTTTCCCTTTCTTTGAGGAGAAAAAAATAATTTCTTCCAAATGAAAGGAAGTTTTGGAGTGCTCTTCCCCATCTTCCCTAATGAAAACAAATAATCCCAGAAATGTGCTTTGTGGCTCTATGGTACAGACCCTGGCTAAGGCCACTTTGGTGGCCTCATCCCAGTCAAGGGTCTGGCTGGACCACAGAGCCAACCCTGACCTCACTCACCCTCCCTGTGTCGTCAGATGCTGCCTTACCATGTCTGTCAGTGCTTGGGGAGAACCGACAAAGACTGAGACGACCTGTAACAAAAGGAAAAATAAAAGCAGGCTTTCATTTAGTTGGCAATGGGCTTTCACAAAGCCTGGTGGCATTTTGCATAAAAGAGAATAAAAATAAAATGTTGGATACCTTGTTCTTCATAAAATGGACCACATCTCTGGCACAGGGGACTCTGCCTTTATCCCAGTTGGAGGCGGTTTCAAAATTAGTGTTGGGGATCCACTGCTTGTACACGGCAATGACACCAGCTGGGAGAGGCAGAGAAATCACTTTAATCCAGTCCACCTGAGGCACCAGGAACACTCTCTGTAATGTGCTATGGGGATGAGTTGGACTGGATTTGGGGATTTGGGGATTTTCCACCAAGGAGCAGCCCCTGTACCTTCTCAGGTCAGCAATCTCAGCCCTCCTCTCCACGGGTGAGGTTTTTTGGCTGGGTAATGGCTTTTGCCCACCCAAATAGGAAGAGGAGTAAGGGACAAATATATGGCAGGCAGCAAAGAAGACAGGAAAGCCCTGCAGGCAATGGGAGGCCTGGTACATCAGCATTCATTGGAGCGGGTTTTGATGCCACTCAGACTAATCAATTGTGCAGAGAACCCTCAGCCTTGGTGTTTCCAGCAGGAATGGAGTGGGTGTGCAGAACCAGCAGGACCACAATGACAGGGACAGTGATGACTCCACTGGCCAGGGATGGGCCATGGCAGAGGTGGATTTCCACTCTGACCCTCTTTGTTTGCAAGAGCATGACAGAGCCTCATGACTCCCAGGCCTGACATTGCCCAGACTTGGCTGAAGATGCACGTTCAGCTGAAAATAACTCTTCAGCAGACTGAATTAAATGGCTTCAGGCAAGTGAGTTATGAGAGAGAACATAAATAAATATTTTTTTAAAAATTTAATTAAAATAAGAAGGGAATTTTTTTTTAAATAGAAAAAAAAAAAAAGCACCTGCTTGCTTTGGGATAATCTTTAAGGGAAAAACACATAAAACACATAAATATATAGAAAGGCAGTGGTGGAGGGGACTGTGCAGCAGAGAGGGACCAGGCGCTAGAGATCAGATGGAGAGCAGGGCAGGAGAAGCTGTGGAGAGAGAAAGGGAGGTCCGAATGATTCCAGCTGAAGGGGCAAGGTGCACTGCAGAAAGTCTGGGCCACGCTAGTCCAAATGATGGAGAGGGATGTGGCCAGTCGTGCTAAATAGGCTCTGCAGAGCCTTGATCGGCTAACAACGATTGCCTTGGAGTGTAATTTGCATTGTTTGACTCTGCCAAGGGCTCATCTGAGACTGCTGTAAGTAACCATGTCCAGGCAAAGAGGAAATGATGTGCTTTTAACAAGAATGAAAGTCCTATTGCAGAAACGGGCTGGAGCCCAGGTGCAAAGTGCAGAGGGGCTCCCCCAGCCCTGCACCAGGTTGCTGCCATGGCTCTCATCTGCCTGAAGAAGCCGTCAGGCAAAGCAAAATCTCTCCTGCCTTTATCCATTTCAAAACCCACTGAGAGGGGGAAAGATTGTAATAGTGATAAGGAAAAGATCAAAGAGATGCTTGCAGCGTTATAAGCAAAAACATCTTGCTGGCTTGGGGTAAAAAAGAGCTTAAGAAGGCAAAAAAGCCTCCGATGGCAACTGTAAGTAGTTCTGTCACTGCTGCGGTTCACTCGCGTCCCGCTCAGGAAGCCAGGGAACAGAGAGGTTAAAGCTCCAGCAAAAGGGCTCGGCCAGCCCCATTGCGCAAATGCCTCACATTTCCACAGCTGCAAAGTGCTGTGTCAAGTGAGTTCATGCCACACCAGAGAGATGGCTCTTTGTGCTGGCCCAGCTGCTGCAGCAGCTCCTCTGTCCGGGGACTCTGGGACCACGAAGGTTAATCTCCTGTTGCAAAGCCTTTTCCCCCATGCAGCTGTGCCGGTGCATTCCTGCACCTCCACAGCTCTGGAAATATCAGTGTGTTATTTAATCAGCCTCGTCTCCAGGGAAGCGCAGTCCTTGAACATCAAAGCAACAAGCATATTCAACAGACAGTGTGTCCTGCTGTGCAGAGCTGCTAGCTTCAAGTTAAGAGGACAAAACCTCAAGCTGTGGCGGTGCAGTGGGCACAACACAGTAATCCCAGCCTCATTCCCCTGCCTTCTCCCTCTCTGGAAATTTTTCTTTTTGTGTTACAGATACATCTGAAGTGACACAGCCTGCAGCTCTGCTCTGAAACAGGATTGCCAAAAGCACACCTGAAATGATGAAGTCGCCCAGTGATCACCCCTGCCTGCCATAGTGGTTGTCCCTGGGCATACTCACCAAAGAGCTGCAGGACACAGAGGAGGAAGAAGAGGCGCTTCATTTTGCAGCAGGCTGCCAGCCTTACCTCCGCAGCCCCTGCCCCGCTGGACCTTGGACCTTCCCCAGAGGCACGTGATGGGCTCGGCCTGGAGGAGGCTGTAGAAAGAAGAGAGGAGGCCAGTATGGGAGGTAGGTTGTCCTCAGCACAGACCAGAGCTTTGCTCAGTCCCCAAAGCCAGTTTGCTCTCAACTCCTTTCCCAAGATCCCCACTTCCTTGGCATCCATGAGGAGCTTCGGAAAGTGACTGGGGAAGGAGGTGGACAGATGAAAGCAGTGATTCCCCCCAGCTCTACTCACTGCTTACCATCCATGCCCACTCCACCCATCTGGATCCTGCTAAAAGGTGGTGTGAATGCATCACATGTGGCTCTCCTCTGCAGAATGCCAGGTACCTTCTAATCACTGGTAATGGTCTCAAAACATTTTCAATTGGAAGAGAGCAGCTCCCAGAGAAAACTTGCAATTGTACTTTGGCCACCAGCTGATTCGCTCATTACCTGGTGCATGTCATGGCTGTGCTGGCACAGGCCCACACTGCTTCTGTTGAGGCTGACTGGGTTGGAAGGGGGCAGCTGACAGTGACACCACTGCATGTGGCTGCAGGAGAAGAAAGGACTCCACTAACCCTGTTCTCTACCCAACCGCAGAATAATGCTGCGTGCAGATCCAGACCCATGTCTTTACAAGCATGTGTTAGATGAGGAAAAGGACTTGAGCAATGGCATGCTGATAAGGGGTTGGTGACATGGGCCCACGCCACGAAGAAAGCTGAGGGACTCAGCATCTGTCTGGCAGGGACCCTTCCACTGATGGTGGTACAAGGAGGGCAAGACCATAAGATTTGTGAATGCATAGGTTTACAGGATCCTAGGAGGACACTGAAGAAGTACTTGGAAGGGTCATCAGTGGAGGGGGTCACAACAAGAAGTTCTGACCTGACACTAGCAAGGATTTAGAAATACAGAAGGGAGAACAGGCCATCCCCACTGCTTCCCAGCTTCCAATTGGGCAGATCAAAAGAGAGTGGGGACCAGGTCCCACTATTCCTGCATAATTGTCTGCCTCCCAAAATGTTAACTCACTTGATGTCAATTTCCACCTCTGGGCCAAGTGCAGGATTAAGAGTTGCATCAGGGCTTCTGTCCTCAGGATGCCCTGGCTCAGCCCTTCATGATGCACTGTGCCCTGTGAAAGAACATGAAGGTGCCTCTGCCTCACTGCTGTTGCAAGCATGGTCCACAAAGTGCCAAGAGAAAAATCTCCTGAGCAGCAGCTCTCAGCCTGGGCATCAGCCAAACAGAGTCAGCAGTTTCTGCACAGGGAGCTGGATGCTGAGAGATATCCTGGAGGTGAAAGCTCCTGTGCTCTCATTACCACTCACAAATCTCTCCTGAGGGACTCTTGGGGTGAATGCTTGCTTCAGTGAGATGTCCTGTATTTTAATAGAGGGCAAAAAAACACATAATTGACAGATACTTGGCAATAACAATTTGGAGAAATGACTGCAGTGTGCAGAGTACATGCTTGTTGCATTTCTCAGCAGAAGAATGAGTGATAGAGGTTACTACTGTTGTTTTTCTTTCTTCTCGCAGCTAAGGATTTAATTTCTCTCAGTAAAATATTCCAATTAGCCTCGAACCAGCACACTCCTGAAACCCAGTGTGTTGGGCTATGCTCTACACTCTTATTTTTACTTTATTGTGCTCTACAGCCACTGCTTTTGGACACTGCTTGTTTCAACTGCTCAGCAGGTTAGGTTCCACCGAAGCTGATACTTGCTTGATTTTAAATGGGCCAAGATTCACCAGGCAAGCAGGCAGAGATCTAAAATACCCCATTGTCTGACCTGCATTCATCAAGCGGCCTATGAAATCCTGCCCATAGACAGTCCCTGCTGCTCCAGCCCTAGCATTAGGGTAGGACAAGACGGGGCAATTACAGAAATCCCAGCAAAGCCTGTATTAATGAGGAGAGCTGCTCACTACCATCTTACTGCTGGGTCTGTAGCACACCCCTCTCCAATGTATCTTCTGCTGATACTGCCCCAAGATGCAGGTGCACCCCAGGACCAGATAGGCATGACAGAAGGCTGTAGAGGAGTGAGATTTGGATTAGGCAGTTACAGGGAGAGAGAAACAAAGGTAGAAGGAAGCAGAATTCAGTTCCCAGAAATGAAAGCAGCTGCCCTGACAAGGAGATCATTTTACTCCTTGCTGCCAGCCCATCATTCTGCTGCCCAGCTGCTCTCCCTGTGTTGGCTGCCATGCCCCCAAACAGGGCAAACGCATCACTGCTGCAGAGGGGGAAGCGCACGGCAAATGCTTGACCTTCCCAGCGCTAACTTAAACTGGTATCAATGCCAGAAACATCATTCCCCTTAGCCAGTCAGTAAAAAATCTTTAAGGAACATCCAGCACCTCTGAATTTCCCTGTCTCACAACTGCATCTCTTCTCACTGCTTAAAAGGTTGCAGCCTGCAACGTCAGGGCCATCCCTCCCACACCAGTCCTCAGTCCCGGGACTTTGTAACGGGGAAGTTGGAGACCCGCGCTGGACCCTTCAGCATGAGGCTCCGACAACTGTCAGCACCAGTCCCAGAGCTCACCGCCAGCTCACACATGCTCCCTGCAGGCATCCGACCAGCCAGCCCCGGAAAGTCATCGAGCACCTGGAGAAAGTATTCTGCGGTAATAGCAGGCCCCATGGCCTCACGGAGGACAGAGGCATGCCGCAACCAGCGGCTCCAACCCCCTGCCTGGCGAAGTCACTCCCGCTGTGCACACGGCTGCTCCTCAGACACACTGACAGGCTGGGCCTGTACCCAGGCACATGATGGTTGCCAGTCTTCTTGGCACAGTGCCTCATATTCGGCTCTGAACCATAAATAACTGGGGAGAAGCACCCTGTCAATGCACAGCCCCTCGAGCTGCTACATTGCATGGCTGCCCCCAAAGCAGGCAGCTGCAAGTAGTGACAGAGGCAGTAGAGTAAGCCCCTATGCAGGATTTTCTTTTTTTTTTAAATTCTTTTCAGAAAATAGTAGTCTTGGGTGTAACATTTCAACCTGTAGTGCCACAACTGATCCCTGAAGGCAGAGGAGCTGTGCACCCTGCCAGGAGAGGCACGGCATCTAAAGGTAAAGCTGAACGTTCAGTCATCCCATAGAGTTAAATCTTCTCTGGGACTCCATGCCAATTCAGCAAGAGGAACTCGTCTGGCACTTACAGGCCTCTTGCAGCCACATGGTCACCTTCACCTAGGAGCAACAAGGCAGGAGAACGTACCAGAGGGGATTACACTTGGTCTCAGAGTTATCTGGAAGCTGTGCTCTGGCTTCCTTCTTACCTTGCTGTGCAAAGCAGCAGAACAAGGACTTCCTGCTGAGTATGACTATCAGAAACAGCCACAGAGCTGCAGTTGCGTGGGTGGGGGGTTCTGAGCCTGTTTCCAAAGCCCTGAGCCCACAGCCTGCTGGGCACTTTAATCGGCTAACTTTATCCAGACACTGTGCTTGTGTAAGGTTTCTTTTTATGCTCACAGGACTGATTGCCACCACTACCTACAGCTGGGACAACTGCCAAAGGAGGAATGGCTGGGGACAGGCTCATACTTCATCTGCACTCCTACTGGCTCATAGCACAGGGTATAGAATTGTTTAGGTTGGAAAAGACCTTGAAGATCATCGATTCCAACCATTAACCTAGCACAGCAAACACCACAACTGATCCATGTCTCTAAACACCACATCTACAGGCCTTTTCAATGCCATCAGGCGTGGGGACTCCACAACTTCCCTGGGCAGCATGTTCCAACGCTTTTGGTGAATACTTTTCATAACATCCTATCTAAACCTTCCCTGGCACAGCTTGAGACAATTCCCTTTTGTCCTATTGCTTGTTAGTTGAGAAAAGAGACTAACCCTCATTTCACTACAACATCTTTTCAGACAGTTGTGGAGAAGGGGAAGGTCTCCACTCATTCTCCTTTTCTTCAGACTGAACAGCCTGGTTCCTTCAGCTGCTCCTCATAGGACTTGTGCTGCAGACCCTTCATCAGCCTTGTTGCCCTTGTCTAGACATGCTCCAGTGACGCTATGACTTTCTTGTAGTGAGGGGCCTAGAACCAAACACAGTATTCAAGGTATAACCTCGCCAGTGCTGAGTAAAGGGGAGCAATGACTTTCTCTGGTCCAGAGGGCACACTGTTCATAATGCAGGCCAGGATGCTGCCAGCCTTCTTGGCCACCTGAGCACACCACTGGCTCATGTTCAGATGGCTGTTGATCAACACCACCAGGTCACTGACTGCCTGCCAGGTTTCCCATCACTCTTCCCCATGCCTGCGGGGGTGGCACAGGGTTGTTGTGACCCAAGTGCAGGACCTGGCACTTGGTGTGGTTGAACCTCATAGAGCTGGCCCCAGCCCATCAACCCAGACTGCTCAGATCTTGCCTCCTAGGTAGAGCCTCACGGCCCTCAAGATCAGCATTCCCGCCCAACTTGTCTTATGCTGAAACAGATGCCAGTTTTACCAGCCAGGGATGATCTAAATAATCTTCTCTATGGGAGCCTCCGTGTTGGCACAAAGCAGCCATTGAGTGTTCATAACAATGTCTGCAAACAACTCCTGCCTCTAATCAGCACAGCAATGCTCTCAAAACACACATTTCCACAGCTGCAACTGATACTGCGAGCTATGGCCAAACACTGTTTAATCCAATTTGCAGCCCATGGGGTAGAAGTCAGGCCCCAGAGTCTTTTCTGTGTTTGCCAGCCTGGACAGTGGGAATTCAGCTCCCAGCTCAGGCCAGTTCCCTGCTCTTTGGACCCTATACATGTGAACATGCAGTGGGGTCCAGTGTTCACCACTTCCAGAGGTCACCTCAAAGCTGCAGAGCCTGTGTGCCCTCACCCTCCTTAGGTACCATGTTCAGTGAGGAGAGCAGGGAAAGACACTTGGGTTTGTCTCTCTCAGCCTCCAAGGACAAGCCAGACAGCAATACCCTTCAGGGTTCAATCCAGACATGCAGGAAGGAACCACAAAACTGACTCTCAGAAAACCTGCTTTGGGGAAAGATGGGGGGAATCAACCTCTTCTGCCATTTGTTTCGACCACTAGATATTTCCTTCATTACTTCTACAGTTCCAGGACTTGGTCAAACCAAAGCAAACTATCACTGAGAGCTGGAGACACATCCATCTGCAGGACCATGAAGCTTTTGGAAGTGCTTCTCCTTATTAGACAGCAAGCAAGCCCAAGGCTTGAAACACTGAAGATCTTCAAAGGAAATTAAAAAATAAATAAATAAATAAAATCCCACTGCAATTCTTTCAAGAGATGGCCCCAGCAGCAGGTCCAGGCTCAGACAACATATGCATCTGCAACCTCTGCAGACCAGAGCTGCTCTTTCCACATTTCCCAACTTCTCTGCTCTCTGAGCCAGCTCTCTGTTCCCATCATCCTGAATAATGTATCGCCTGCAGGGGGGGGGCGAGGCGGGGGAAAGCATGCTTACGAAGCTGCCAGTCACCTTCTGCGACCTATCCTGCAGAAGAAACCCTCTATAAAGACTCATTCTTGCCAGGAATGGCATTGTGTAGCATTTAAGCTGATTCATTGCTGGGGAAGGAGCAAGGAAGTGAATTGGTGTTTGCCTTCATATTTAAAGCAGTTTGTTTCCTCCCCACCTATCCTGCTACACTGTAATGACACATCACATCTGACTAGCATCAAGCAATAAAATTTCATAAGTAAGAGCAGCTCAGGGGACCACAAAAGCTGCTCTTCCATAAGAGGGCTTTGCTTGAGGGTAACCCACTTCCTTAATACAAGGAAATTAACTCTTTTCACGCTTCACAATGAGATTTGGAGAACTTTAGGCAGCGAAGCCTGGAGTGCTGGCCATGGGAGTACAAGTGGAAAGTGTGATGAGCAGGTGGGCAGGAGATGCCAGAGCATCCAGAGTCACTTACCAGTGCCTGCTCTCAGCAGCACAAGGGAACATCCACCACAGTGCATCCTGCATGCAGCAAGGATGGCCTTAGACACCTTTCCCTCTTTGTGCCCATCTTCCTATACTTTCTCCGGTGTCCCCATTCCGTCAAGAAAAGGCACTCAGCTATCCAGCACATAAAGACTATCTGCTGCAAACACCAGCATTGGCTTGCTGGGTCATGCTCACATCCCAGTGCTGGCAGCAGCTTTTGCTGAGGCACTGAAGTCTTGACTCTAAGAACAGGCAGGACATTCCCACACTGCTAAACCCAGTCATAGCTATGCAGTGATGTTAAAGAGGGGAAGTGAGGATTTCAGTAAGGAGGAGGTGGGAGGAAAGAAATGTAAGGACAGACAGATCAGCATTGTGCTCAGTAGAAGTGACATGCTTCATATACCACCCCAGGGATCAGGGTTTTTACCACTAGGCTGACTCTGAAATGTAGTGGAAACATTACTGCTTCACCAGTTCCAAAACAAAGTGATGTTTTTTCAGACTGCACCATGTTCCATGATTTCAAACACACGCATTTCTGAGTTGAGAAGAGTCACTAATGACACTGGAGAAAGAAGAAAATTGTAAAAATTACCTTTTCAGATATTCAAGCCACTCTGTCTCCTTGCCCACACCTCTCCAAGAAAGCAGTGTACCACAAATGCACAAAAAGCCATTTCAATTATTTCTCCTCTATTTGCACAAGGACTCTTGACACTGATGTCAGCATGAACACCATTACCTGGTTTATTCTAGCGGAGTCATCACATGGAAAATAGGACTCTGATAAAAGTTATGACAAATTTCCTGTGAAGAGGAAAGGAGGTGCCACAACAAAGGTTCATCAGGTGCATAAGCGTAAAGCGCTGAACAGCCAACACACAGGGGGCTCAGAGAGGAGAAAAAGCAGCGTCTTGGCCATTTGCAAGTCAGCAGTCATTCAAATTCAACACAACGAGTTTTTGTAAAAAATATTATTTCCTACTTAGATTTATTTTTCCTTTAACAACACAGTTTAGCATTTCAGAGTTTGGCATTCTACACTCTTACACACTGTCCTTGTTTATTAGCATTTAAACACAAAAAGACATAGCAAGACCTCCAAACACAAATAAATACAAAAACACAATATACAGTAAACTGAAATACAACATATAATAATGCTATTGGGAAATTAAGACATGTTGCTAACTCTTTTTATTATTACTATTATTATCTTAACAACATGGTTATTGCTGAGCAATAAATTATACATATTAAAGTTGTTTTTCCCCCTAAAAGAAAAGGACGAGAACCACTGGTTACCAGATCACTTGCACTGTATCCTTACAGCTATTGATAATTAAGACAGGCAGAATATACACAATCAAATGAGGCTGGCCTTCTTTGGTCTTTGTTTTTGATCATAAAACTGAACACAAGTGTACTGTTCACTGAAGAGTATGAGATTAAGGAAATGGATACACAAGTTTCAAACACGTTAATTTGTACATTATTCTCAATCACTGATGTCTTTCCTATAGATATTTCTTACAGAATTTCTTGGAAACAAATGTCAGCTCTAGTTTTCCCAATTATTATGTTGTTCCACACATCTTAAAGGTTATCCTACTTGTCTAAGAGAAACAGACCTATATTTATTTAGTCCATCATCTCCTAACGGGGTATTTTTCACAGCTCTCTAGTCACCATTAAATCATTGGAGTTTTATACCTTGCAGGAAAAATCCTGAACTTCACCTGTTGGATTTTTTGATAAAACTGAAAAAGAAGGAAGGAAAAAAAAGCCAACAAAAAACCAACAACCCACAACCAACCAATCAAAAAAACCCAAACGACAGCTATAAGGACAACAGAATAGGTGAATCACATGATGCAACAGCAACAATGGAAGCTTGTACCTTTCCATTCTACAAGTACAGATTACACAACTCTCTGCCAGTGACGCAGGTCATAGTTGGAAGATGTGTCCTTTCAGGTGCGAGCTATATTCAAATCCAAAGCTCAGAACACTACGCAAGAAAATGACCTTTACGAATGATAATGCTGGTTTATCTCAGTAACCCTTAGACAGAGTCAAATTTTATCACTACGCATCACACTGCCAGCAATGGAGCGTGTGAACACCGGCATCGCTAAGAAGTTAAAAAGTCCTTGCAGAACTGGCAACCAAATTAAAAGCTTAGTTCCAAAGGACTAGAAACACAAACACCACGTAGAGACAACAGACCCTTCCCTAAATGGGTAGGTTAGTAAGCCACAGAGTTGAGATCCAGATTTGAATTCTACATCAAGTCTGGGATGTTTGGATCCAGGATTTTGGTTCAGGTGCTTCTCTGTGAAATTTACAACTTATTTGAACCCTAAGGAACTAATCCTAACTTGGAGGGAAAAAAATACAATCATAGCCTAGTATCTACGCTAACATCATGAAATGGAAGACAGAAGCTGCAGTCTTGACTACAAATTAGAAGAGAAATAGGAATAGTCAGATCCCTTACATGTTATGTATCTCTACTCTTCTAAACGTTAAGAGGATGTCCCTGAATCAGCAGTCCAAAGTTTTGCACAGCCCTCCTATCTCATGCATCTCAAGCTGGATTAAGAGGCAGGAAAGAACAATTAACCCCTCCATGTTTTGGTTTAAAGAAAAGCTTCACAAGAAAGAAATGGTCAGTCACTGGTAGAACAAAGATGAACCCACTTCAGAATGGCATTCTCTATCCTCAGTTAAGAGAAGCATCAAGTGAGCCTTACTGCGTTGGGTGATTCTGAAGATGCAGAGCAGGACACACATTTACTGCTGTTACTCACACCAACACACTGAGCTGGCCTTCCACTCTGCAGGCTATGCAAAGCACCACCAAGCAGTAAGTAACATCTGGGCTACCACACATATAGAACCCAAAATCATGACAGCTTGTATGTTTAATTCTAGCCCTTACTGTCCTGATGTGGGTCTTTAAGGTATGTCAGCTTGTTTGCAGGACAAGTATATCAAAAGAGTAAAACCTAGTGACCTGAAGATAACACTAGGGAACTGGAACCGCTCCTTCAGTCCCATCTCCAGGAGATTCTTTTTGTGACTCTGGACAAGCCACTTCACATATCATCCTTGATTTCCTTTTTCCAAAAGCACCTGCTGTAAGAAGAACATGTTTGCAGATGCAAAGCACTTCCTACATTGTAAAATGCACTAAAAACTACTCTCAGACAGACTGAATTCCCAAACAAATCATTTTTATTGCAGTAACTATGATTTCTAGGTCAACCAGAATATAGAGGTATTGACTGAACAGGATAAGATTTCCAGCAAGAAGTCCGGTTGCTTTTTATCACCTTTTTTCCCAAATGAAAGAATTTGTAATTACCAAGTTGCCCATAATGATGTTTGTTTACAATATGAGAATCTTCAAATTAGCAGACCGTGAGGACGGACATCTGTCTTAGGTGACATTCCAAAATCTTCAGAAAGACTAGACAAACTGTTCAGTTTGCTATAGACAGGTTTTCAAAACTGGAAGATGTGAATCCAAAGTTTGCCCTTAGCCATGACCTTCCCTTAGCAGCAGTAAGTTATATTTGCACCAACTGATCAAGTACAACTTAGAGGAAAGGGTTTTGTTTCACCACTTCTATGTAAAGAAAAGACTTTGCATATATGTGTGCATGCGTGTCTATGTGTATGTGTCTTGTACCTCCACATGTATGAGTAAGAGCAACAACTAAGAGATTAGGTATGCAACCCAAACATTTCCCCCCCACACCTATTTGTATATTTGCATAGTTAAATCATATCAAGGCATCAATACTGCAGTCACATTTTTCACTCTTCTGTGGTGCAGGCAACTTTTCTTTTTACTCCCTATATGCTTAACTGTCTTGGACCAAACAGCACCAGTGTTTTAAAAATTAAACAAACCAGAAACCCTGCACTGTTGGTGAAATGCCTATTCCATGTGATGGAATACAGATAGAACAGGTGGCAGCTTTTAAACTCCATCTCAACAAGCCATTAACTGTGGCAAGCTGAGAAACACAAGCAGTAAAATCACAACCTAGCCTTCAAGGGTTCAATATTTAAATTACAATTAACATAAATCTCTATCACCTTTGCATTTGAGAAATTCACCAGGCACAGAAACAGGTACATATCTTCAATTCTTCTTTTGAAAATAGGAACACCCATGGGAGAAGGAAACCATCTATATTTCATAAGAAAGCCAGTATGTTACCCACAGCCCCTTTTTCTTCCATCCAAATTATGCCACTCCCCATCTGTTTTTCCTATTGCACATTCTCTCTGTGAAGAACATTTACAGTATAAAGCTGAAATTAACATTGCATATTGTAAGTCAGCAGCTGAAGGTGTACCATGTAGATAGCAATTGAAACAAGACCCCTTTAATTTGACTAGAGAAGCAATGCAGACATGGTTCATGCATCATAATCGCAGGTTGGTCTTTAAATACCCAGAAAGGTTCATCCTGTTTAGAATTCAAGACTTTCTAGGTAACAGAGACACTCACCCTATGCTGAAGAGCATACAAAAGGGGCAACATCCAGACTGCCACACACTGGAATCTCCCTAGAGAAAGCTGGAATCAGAAGAAACTTGTACGTAACTTGGAGCATTATGGTTAAGAAAGAATACCAGCAAGAGACTTCAGCTGTGCACTGCTAAGAACTACTAAGCAGAGGGAAAAGAGGTTCCATTGAACAAACTCTGTTCAAAGTGATGTAAATTCTCTGGGAGCCCCTTGCAATGATAGCGCACCAAGGGAGTTGGCCAAGATTTAAGAGTATNAACACACAGAAAAGAGGATAAAGGGCATTTCAGTGATAAGAGAGAAGTTTAAATTATTTAAAGTGTTGAGTAAAGCACCAGGTATCTTTTCCTTTCAATTTGGAGAACAGAGAATATACAGTGGCCTTGTTTTCACAAAATGCTACATACTCCTTGCTGGAAAGCAGAGAAAACCGATTTCTATGTACACAGTAAGAACTCTACAGAGATGGCCCGTGAGTTCTGCGGAGAGAGGGGTGTTACAGTCAAGGCTTCAGGTATTCCACAGCAGGCGGTGTCTACGTTTGTGTAGCAAGATCTTGGATTTCACAGTACGCAGGGTTGGCAAACTGGAAATTCTCTGGCAGCTTCATGTAGTTTTAAAAAATAAGTGCAGTAGGCCTCTGTTTTATTAACTGTGATAAAAAGCATATATGCAAAAATATTTTCATATTGATAGCACATTACTGCATTATAAAAGCTGCCCAAATGAAGCTGAAGATCCTGGCAGCTGGTGCTTTTGGCACTTGGGAGATGTGGAAAGCAGCATAGAGATCTGTGAAATATAACAGTGACGGATGTTTCTGCTACAGTGATAGGCATTAATATAGTTAGCAGTGTTCATATTTAAACTTCTCCAGGAAGTTTCTGAGTCTATATCCCACCAAGAGGAGATATTCAGATCTCTTAAAGCTACTCACATTTAAGCTGTGCGCAGACTCAGGAAGACTTCCCTATTAGTTTACACTTTTTCATGTTTCAATGTCCTCTTTCCATCGCAAAGGCTGGAAACACTTTTTTCCTCCTCTTTAAGAGAGCATGGATTTAGAAGCACGATTCTGTCACAGGAGTTGGAAATGGTAGTCACAAATCTGCAGAATATGCTGGGCCCTGCTTATACTAGAAATCTCCTCCAAGTCCCAGATCGAAACAGGATATCAACTGTTTTGAGACAGCCAAACGGTTTCATTTAAGTTTATAAGACATGCACTAGCAATGGGAGGAGAGTCCTTTGGACATTTCCACTTGGGAATCCTGTTTTCAGTAAAATTCTGTGATGCACAAACACAAAAGCTCAGCTGCCCACGTTCACAATTATTAAAATGACACAAGTTGAGCGAATTTTTGCCCTAAAGCAGAAGTGATGGGTTTGCTTACGCAGCCTGCATAAAACTGCAAGTGCCATACAATTATATCTAAAGATATATAGTTGCAGGTATATCTATAGATATTTATCTCTTGTGCAGAACATCCTCCTTCTGTGCTAGAAACACGATGCTAGCACATGCCTCCATATTTGAGCTTGCACCTGTTGACAGCTATGTACCATAAAGGGAGTACAGTACCCGGACAATGGAAGGCAAGAAAAGGAAGACAAGTTGCTGCTGACGGTTGCGACAGTCAGCAGCAGGCAGTATTCTAGCAGGTGCCTGGAAAACCCATGAAGACCACTTAGCATGCATTGTATATTCATAAATACTTCTTGCAGGCACTGTGTGTGAAGGCACAGCCAAAAAAGACAATGGCAAAGACAAGTTGAAATACAAAGGCATGAATTCAACTGCACCTTTAGACTAAAATTGTGACTATGCCTGGAAAAGCAGAAAACTGATACAACCTGACATTAAAGGCTGAGATGCAATGTTTTATTTCAAGCCTACAAAGGCTAAAAAACACAGTAGTGCAGGTCTGCTCTGCTAAAGCAGCTCTTGGATTTTAAAGAGCACCACAGTGCTATGTCTCTAGACTTGCTTGCCACAGGCTGTTAAACAGAAGCAGATGAACACAGCAGGTTGCAATCAGCATGTTTCAGGGCTAGCAAATGCTTTCCACTACAGTTCAGGCTGTTAATAAGAAAGAAGCCCATGCATTTCCAGTTAGGATGCTCGTCTGCCATGAGAAGCTGCGATGAGCATATACATTCACAGCCCCAGAGAGTTCTCAGGCGGGTTCGTTTCAAGTGATGCCACCATTTCAACCACAGGCATTAAAGGAGAAGTTTGCCTGCCTTCACAGTGGCCATGGAGACTGTCTAGTTCAAGCTCCATAGGAGCACTGGGCATAATGTTTTGGCACCTGAATAAGACAGATTCCTCCAGGGCCAAGCCATAGAAGCTCCAGAAGACAAAGAAGTGGGCTTTGGCTTCCATTTTGTACATTGCAAGGTACCCTAAGGGCTCTGAAGACAAGGCTAAACATTATGCCTGAAGTTCAATTAAACTACCACTTCAGATATCAGAATTAATCTGAGTAAAAAGCTATGGTTCATAAGCAGCACAGCACATCTAAGGCACATGTATGCATGCAAGCCACCATCACTATATTAAGACATTGCTAGTTTGTCCTTAAGAAGCAATGGTTGCTAGTACAGAACAAACATATAGGTTTTTTTCAGCACTAATCATCCTCCTCCCCAATACTGAAAAGACTATATACTGCTGACAGCATAATGTGCAACATATATAGCTTGGTTGGAAAGCATGGGGCAGAACTTTAAAAAATGTACAGGATTCCGTTTAGAACTCCAAAGTTCAACAAATGCCCTACTTTAGGGTGAAAACAATTATAAATCTGATAATGATGCACAGCATCCATGAGTGATTTTTCCTTAATTTTGAAATAGTGTCATTAACTACGACATATATTGTAGGTTTACATTTCTAAAGAGAAATAACAGAATTGAATAGTTTTTTCTTCCTATCACAAGTGATAACCAGTGTTTGATATCTTCTATTTTTCTTCCAAGAAATATCAGTCTATCAACAGTTTTAAAATAAAATGCTTTCTTGTAACAATAGAACTTTAAATAAAAATATGGTTTTGATTCAGATACTTTTGAGAAGACATGGATACTTCTCCAAGATCTTCTGACAAAGTAATTATTAAAACAGAGACCAGATGAGGCCTTAAAAAGACAATATACTATATTTCAGACAAGATTGCACCTCAGTTTTTCAAATAATATAATTGCAACATTACTTCATCATTTCTTCTTTTAACATGCTGACAATTTCCAGCTAGCCCACGTGTGAAGTTTTTTTTTCTTTTTGTATTCTAGCTCAAAGAAATAAAAGTCAGTAATTTATTCAGCACATACTGTATATGTCTTTTCACCTCCAATTGACTAGATCATTAATAAGTTAAAAAAAAAAATCCTCTCTGACCATAATCATTATCCTCACGAGGGATAAGTGATTCTTCAGAGTTTAAGTGTTGCTAACTCTATTAAAAAATATACCATGGTATGATCTATTAATGTGTTGCTACTTTTGCAATTGGACCCTATGCAGTTATGCCTTCAAACTCTTCCATCTGTTCCACAAGGTGGTTCTGTGAGCTTTAGGACCTCCGATTGAAGACAAACTGATATAAAACCCCCAAACGGAGTTGTCTTCTGTGTAATCTGCCTCCCCCACTGTTTGTCAGGGGTCTGGTAGATCCGACGTATCCACTATGACTTTAATAAAAATAGTATCATCTTTAATATACGTTCCATTCTCTAGAACAGTTTGAGCCACAAAGACTGGGCAGCCAGACGCAATGTTCATCTCTCCAGTCGGTTTCTTGAAACTGCTGCTGTTTGGATCTGGCTTGAAAGCATCTCCTAAGTGGCGTCGAGACGGTCCCTGATCCATCAGCATGAGAGTCACTTTCTGTTTGAAGGGCCAGGGAAGCAACGCGTCATATTCTCCACGCATTATGACAAAAAACAGTGACAAGTGCGTCCCCTTTCCCATGCCGTCTCCGTTAAGGTAAACTCTGGCACACATCTTGTAGCCAAAGTATCCAGTATAAAAGGGTTGGCTGTACAAGGACAGGGTCTTCCCCATGACTGCCTCTTGCTTCCGACGTTTATAATCTCGAATTTTCCAAATTAATACTCCATTGTAACTGGCAGTTTCTAAAACCTGGAATCGGAGGTCCATGTCAGCCAGCCGAATGTCATGAACGCTCAGCATCTGGTCATGTCTGCTCAGCTGTGTCTCTAGTAGGCCTGCAGGAATACAGAAAGATGAAGGCAAGGAAAGTTGTTTTTCCTGAAGACTGTAAAAAAAAAACAAATCAATGGCCAATGCTGCTACTGCATATGAAAGCTTTCCTCCTCAAGAAGCAATGCGCATTTGTCCACTGATGAAGCAATTTCCACAGACAATAGTTTGCAAGCAAGTATCTAGGTTCCCTGGGATTTT
Organism: Semnornis frantzii; assembly: GCA_013399775.1. Classification (NCBI taxonomy): domain Eukaryota; kingdom Metazoa; phylum Chordata; class Aves; order Piciformes; family Ramphastidae; genus Semnornis; species Semnornis frantzii. The sequence goes on from VWYK01054408.1 coordinate 46,299, forward strand.
TATAAACAGGAGTCTTAACCACACATGCAGTAAAAATATTTAAACTACCTAATATAAATTTTGTCTGGTCACTAAACAATATGCAGAGGATTCCATTTTTTTGAGAGGAGACTTTGAAGCATTATCTGTGGATTGCTATTAGCAGTAAAGACCTTGGAAGTGGTTATGAATGCTACATAATGCCTCTGAAATTCAAGATGCATCACTGGTCACTCGATATTCTCCTCAGATACTACCTGTCTCAAAACTACAGTGCTGTGACCATGTCTAAAGCTAATCATAAAAGAACAGAAAATTCAAGCTTAGCTCTGTTTTATGTGGTCTTTTACTCAGTTTGGAGGGAGGACTATTTTTGATTCCCCTTTCCCTCACATGGAAACATTACTCTTAGTTTTTGCACACTGGCAAAACTGGCAAAATTGACCAACATACAAGACTGAGAAGCAATCAGGTATGTTTGTTTTACACAGATCTACTTAAATACTCTTTGCCCTAATCATTTAAACATT